>WOGR01002175.1:0-18029 GCA_015342045.1 Leptinotarsa lineolata | reverse complement strand
TTAAACTTGTATCCCGAAAGACGACAACCACATCGAACTCTGTTCAAGTTATTGGAACAAAATCTCACCGAGTTAGATTCATTTGAAAAGCCGAGAAAAAAATACGGAGACAGAATGGACCAGAAAACTAAAGGAAATTTGATAAATGAGGTATGTATGAGGTAAGTTAGACATTGTGTCCTTTTCAATAAAAATTAATAATTTGCAGATAAACATGAACCCGGGGAAATCTACACGTCAAATATCCTCCAAAATGAATATTTGTCATACAAGTGCTTGAAGACATCTCAAAATAGCGGTTTCAAATGTTACAAAATACACATATCTCAAAAATTGTATCCAGGTGATCCCAAAAGGCGATTAGAATTTTGTAATTGGTTAATAAGAAGACCTGATTTTTCTGTTTTCCTGGAAAATGTAATTTGGACAGATAAAAGCACTTTTACAAATTGTGGGATATTCAACCGAAATAACGAACACATTTGGAGCATAAACAACCCCAGCCAGTTCCGAAAAATTCGACCTCGAGTGCGATTTAGTATTAACGTGAGGGCATGAATTTGAAAAGATAGAATTTTCGGTCCTCATTTATTTGACGGAATTCTGAATGGAGAAACCTATCACCAGTTTTTAATATCAATTTTCGAAGACTATTTGGATGATCTACCTTTGGCTAACTATAACAACATCTGGTTTCAACATGATGATGCGCCACCGCACACTTATTACCTGACTGAAAGGTTTGGTGATAAATGGATAGAAATGGGCCGGTGATGTGGCCAGCAAGGTCTCCATACTTAAGTGTTATGGATACATTCTTATGGGGTACACTGAAAAATAAAGTTTATGGTCAGAGGGAATATCGAAATATTGAGGACCTACAACACAGCATTGTTAGAGAGTTCGAAAGATTGAGGAGGGAAATTAACCGAAGAAGGGTACAGTTGTTTTATCATGAACAAGGCCCCAGCATTTTGAGCATTTGCTGTGATTTACTTTTGTCTTTACATTTAAGTTAATTATTGTTCATTGAAAACGTAAAATCTGGTTCTATTCAAAACAGAAACAATCCAATGTAGCGCCCATAAGAAAAAATAACGTTGATGATGGTGGTCGGAAGACGAAACGTCGGATATCAAATCTGAAAACACTAATATGTAACAGGGAAAAAGTGGCAATGTGGAAGTGCATTTTATTTTCGAATCCTTCGAAAAATAAAGCCAGAAAAAAATAAAAACCATTTTCCGAAATTTCTGTTTTTTCCGGATATACTAGCAATTTCAGAACTGTCTCAAAGGCATATTGTTAGTCCGGTAAATGGGCAACTTTGCCCCAATATACCCATCTTTGTATCTCATAGTTTCCGAGATCCCAATGGTGAGGATCGAATTTGAAACACCCTGTATAATTGGTCTGGGTATCTATGACATCATTCCTTCAATATGCGATGTTTATTCTCGTTGTATTGTGCAGGTAGCTCCAGTTATCGAGTCTGTGATTGGGCTACAATGCAGATGAAGTAACCCAAACTTTTCATTTCTGGGTTTTCTATCTCATCACCTCAAATGTTTTCTTTCAGTTTCGTAATTTTCGTGAGAATTTCATCATGAATTATCAATTTTTATATATTCTGTTTTGAAAAAAATTACCGCGAGTGACATTTTAAAAAGAATCAAGAGGTTTTTGATAAAGAATTCGAAGCGGTTAATGGGATATACGAAGCGGTACCTAATAAAGATGAATCTTCTGTAAGTTCTGCTTCAAATATTACATCAGAAAATTGTGAAACGGAGTATGCGGAGTTTGAGGAGAATTTGAATGATGCACCAAGAGCCTTCGGATAGTGCCTTGCTTCCGGTTTCTATAAATGTTGGCTTATTATTTGAAATAGTCAAGAAAGTGCTTCACATGATTGATCTTTAGGACATATGATTTCAGAAAAATTATGAAAGAAAAAGTATAATATATTTAACCATAATTAAGTTTCAAAAATTTTAATATGCTGTTTCTTGGTCTTCATCATGAAATTAGTTGTTAAAGAGATAATTACTTATTATGAAATCTGAAAACTTACCTTGTTGCTGATATGGCCTACCACCATGACTACTGTGCACTGAAGGAGGTCCTTGCCCATACATATCATAAGCTTGATCTGGGCTCAAAATATCCTAGAATAATCAAGGAAAAGATGCAAAAACAAAAAAGGAAATAAAAAGACTTCAAAAGTGCACAAAATTACTAAATAAAAATTAACATCAAACTTCTACTGATTTTTAAAAAATATTCAGCCATATAATGAAACATATCAAGCCAAAAACAACTGAAATTATTTTGATACATACCTTTACCATAAAAAACAGTTTAGAAATTCAATATGACTTATTTGGTCTCTCATTAGGAAGAAAGTTTCAACTACTTTCACAATCATATTTCAATTTGAATCATTTGTAACCAGTTACTGGTCAAATCTATCATCTATCAAAAATTATTTCATACCTGTAGATCAGGCCCCATGCCGAGATCCGGGTTCCACAGGTTTTCTTCTCGAAACAGGGAATTAGTTAATTCCATTGAAAGTCTTTTCTTGTAATCTTGAGGTTTGTCCTCACTCATTCGGAAGAGAACTGCTGCTGCATAGGTAGCAACCCCTGAAAATTATGAAAGATTATATTTGCAGAATGCAGACATATGAAAGAAAAATAACTTTGTATCAGTTCAGATCGAATTTGTGAAATTAGACTTTACATTGGATTCACTGCCGGAATCGAGTTTCAATTATTGAACTGGCACACTTGCAGACCGGTTTCAAATGATTTGATTTATGCCAGTCTTCAAGTATGCCCACTGACTATATGTTGAAAGTTTTTTCCTTATACGAGGAATTGGGCAAATTTCGGATATGCGGTTGGTTAGTACCTCGTTTATCAGGTGGGGCAATGACAAACATATTGTTTGTTGTTCGCTCCGGCTTGGTACGAGGAATAATATACTGACAGGAATTCGAATTTTAATTACAGAATATCATCGACTCTATATCGATGATGGCCACTACCTTGCACTGACGAGAGGCCAATTAGCCCGAAACCGGTGTGCAAGTGTGCCCGTAAAATAATTGAAAATCGATTCTGGCAGTTGTATCGCCAACAGCATATGCAGGAAATACCCTTTGTGGTATTAGCCAAGGGAGTAGTTGTTTTCTGACAGCTGTCAGTCCCTTAACCTACAGTGTAGGGAGTTGAGACTGGCCTGAATGAATTGTGCCTTCAAATGATTCGATTTATATATTCAAGATTGAAATTTCGAACCTACCTTCATTCCTCGAATGCAGGAGCTCAGTTAAGGGGGCAGTAGCCCCTTCCTGTTCGATAATTTCAGCTCCTTCCTTGTCAGCTGCCAATTCACACAAAACTCCTGCAGCAACACGCTGAATATTCTCAATATCATTGAAGAGTAGCTGAACAAATATGGGGATGACCATTTGACTCCTTATTATCGCTCTATTATGCGATTCCCTCGCCAAAATGTGGAGTGCGCCAACTGTGCCCTCGACAATTTCTTCCATACGAACTCCATCGGGATAATTTCCTGGTTGCTGGCTGCCTCCGCTGGCTACGCTTGCTCTCTAGAGAGACGACAGAATATTTCACTGACAAAGCATTCACCTAATTATGATTTAGGGGAATTTAAAAAACTCTTTTTAGGAATTCCAAGGTAATATTTGTTTCAAGAATATATCCATAATTATAATTAATAATCTCACCCTCTGCGTATCTTGGAATGCTCTCATCAACAACTGTACCAGATGGTGGATAGCTCCATGTTCTCTCAGAGGAGCATGATTTGCTGGACATAGAGCAAGGTTTCTTATCAAGCCAATGACAGCCTTAACTAACGGCCAACGAGATGGTGGGTTCAATAGTTTTACAATGACCTGTAACTATAACAATGAACAAGAAAAATCAAATTAAATTGAATTGTTTGAAACTTTTTTGTTAGTAAAAAAACTAAGAGCATTTCAATACAAGATACCCCTAATATTCAGTATGTAACTCAACATGTACCGTACCTGAACTCCGTAGTTTAGTCTAACAGCATTCTGGGCCATTTCTGATTCAACATGCCTTGAAGTCAAGTGGCGCAAAGCACAGACAGCTGGCTCGGTGATTTCTTCACGATCCCCCGCACTTACTATGGTGCGAACCAAAGCGTCTACCCCACCAACCTGACAGACAGTAACTTTATTACGTTGATTGTTGCATGTCAAATTAGAAAGAATTCCAGCGGCACATGTCACAACATTCACATCTGAAGAAGCAAGTACCTAAAAAATTTAAAACAATGAAATGAGTGAAATATTCCAATATAAATTTTTATAGACAAAGCATAAAAAAGTTTTTTGTAGACAAATAACTCACTTGGACTAAGGACTGGAGTAAACTCTCCAAACCATCAACTTTTGTTGCCGCATCTGATAAATTCCGGAGTGTCCAAAGACAATTCTGCACCAACCTTGAGCTGGAATTGGTTAAATGCATAGCCAAAGCTTGCATACCACCTGCCTCAACCACAGCTGGTTTGTTACTGGAACAAACTGACAAAACCTGGGAAAACATTGAAATGTTAACTAAAGCATTCACCTGTATTAAAATGTACTGTAGCAAAAGACTGAAGTTTATAGAAATCAGAGTAACATATTATGATTCAAATCCTATTTTTCAAGTCGAGTAAAGAAGGTAAATATCAATAGTTTTTACCATAATAAAACAAAAAAAATTGATGTTTCACAGGAGTCTTCTCTACCCATTGGTTTTTTCGTTTAACATAAATGATCTATCTGATACAATCATGACACATTCATAGTGTGAAAATGATATTACAGCACAAAACAGACAAAAAAGTCTATCAAAATGCGAAGATTGCTCAAACTCATCTTTCGGTACACCTAAAATCAATATCATTACTATTAAATACAATTCAACATTGTTCTGGGTCTACTAATCATTATCCCTTTTCAATACCAGTGACGTAAGTATTAGTGCTCCCACGTATGAGTGGTGCATTAATTTGAATAATGACACAGCAGTACAGCTTTACTAGTATCAGACGAATATGGCAAGTTTTGATATCTGAAATTGTGGTGTCAGTGACTGTGCATAATGGTAGTACCAAATTGCTGTCTAAAGGTACTCATTCATTTGGTGGCACTTTGTTGTATCTCTCATAGGTTCAACTCCCTTAAAATAGCAAATAATCTACCTGATACAGATAACTGTATGCTTTCTACTTTATGTAATTAGAAACTGATTCTTGTCAAAAATAACAAAATGCACTTTTTTTATCTGAATTCTAGTGTGGCCAAAGACACTGCAACAATACAATCAATGTAATGAAATTTTTTTTCATTTCAACATAATTTTTAAATATTTTCATATCAATTCATATATTTCATTTCAATTACCTTATTAGATGTTCTTGTTAATAATAGGATTGTAATTCATTTCATTCATTGTGTTAATACCACATTATACATTCATATTCTCAATTTCTGTTTTTTGGAAAAATTTCTTTTATTATTTATACTTGTTGAATAATCAAATGAACAATACATACCTTCAAGACTCTTGAAGTGGTCCACAAAAGCTTCTCATAATCATAGGATCTCATAATCCTTACCAACTCGATGGGTCCTTGCGAAGCCAAAATAATAAGCTTACTTTCTTGATTTCCATACGCCAGAATTTGTAAACAGTCAGTAACGATTGTTAAGAATTTTACATTGTTCCGTTGCAGTAATGCCACCATTTTTTGCAACCCTCCTGCCAGTCTTACTGCCATCTTGGAACCATCTTGATGCAGCAACAGGTTATGCAGAGTGGTGATAGCATAAAAAAGCACACTTTCCACTGGAGAACTCAGCAACTTAACCAAAGCAGGAATGCCTCCACTCTTGAAGATGGCCAGAAGACCTTGACGATGGTGTGATAATTTGTGCAGTGTTCCAACTGCTCCTTTGGTTGTTTCGAGATCGTTTGAATTAGAAATAGCCCTAACCAAAGCAGCAACCATCTGGGGACTATTCATAATGGCGTGGCGAGAGGCTTCTTTCTTCGACAGCTGATGTACCATCATAGCTGCCTGTGAAACGATGACCTGGTCCTCGTCATTGAGAAGCTTGATCAATTCAGGAATGGCCCTTGTGGCTAAATCTGCATCATCTTGATAATTTATCAAGTTCACTACGGCATGTTTGAGCATCTGGCTGGGCTCTGCAAGTCGCTGTACAGCAGTTTGATGACCAGGGTCGAATTGAGTTGATGGTATCTCAATTCCTAAATAAATATTTAATAATTACTACTACGAATTTCTAAAATGTTATCAACTCAATTGTTTTAGACGTCTGCCGAATATTGTTTAGTATTTTATTTACAATGGCTCAAATTGAAATAAGACATAATGAACGGTAAATTCTTATTATACATCTAAGATGTTATTGCTGCTTAACAAATTCTTTATTAACCATTTTATTGCTTGGACATTTAAAAAAAGAAGTCTAGTACTGATGATGTTTGAAAACAATAGGCATTCATCTGTATAACAAAGTCGTTAGTTACACCAATTTATAACTCAGGAACAGCTGGACCAAATTTTATGATTTTTCTGTTTTTGAATTTGTCTTTATAGGGAATAAGATAAAAAGTATTGAAATATATTTTATCAATAAAAATAACAATAAAAGAGGCAAAATAACAGTGATATCTGTTAGTTCAATAAGATTCTAACAGATTGCGGTATAAATTGACTGGTCTGAGTAAGTATCCAATAGATGGATACTTACTCAGATGATAAGTTGACTGGACTGAGTAAGTATCCAATAGATGGTGCTATGTCAAAAGTACAAACGAGAACGTGACGAACGTCAGGAGCGGCACGTGAACAAAACAAGTACAAGAACGACAGAGACAGCCGCTCATTAACACGTGCATTATTTGTTCGTCTTGCTTTCGAATATGCACCAGATGTGCGTTCAAAAAATGCTATCTGTTTAATGTCAATATTGTCAAGCATTGAAATTTCCCACCCGAATCAGGAAAAGTTGTGCTCTCACCTCTACCCACTCCGCCGGAACTTTTATTATTGCTTCTTGCTGACGATTCAGATCATTGGAAATTATTTTTGGGCAAGATACACAAATTTAATTCTTGCTTCTAAATGGCGTCATTTGGGGCAACTAAAATTTGCGATCTCGCACCCGATGGACGTGATTTTGAAACTACACCATTTGTGATTTTTCTCATGGGCAACTATATTTTGCATGCTCACGTATGGGAAAACCATCCAATCTATTTGTGTTAGCTAGAGACATGTTAACCCAGAATATGGGGCACCAATTAGTGCTGAATTGAAATTGAAAATATTCATTATTTAAAATAATAAATATCATTATTAATTAGGAATTATCTATCTCATTTATAAATTTACGTGTTACATGTTACACTTTGTAATTTACTTGAATAAAAAAAATAAATAGACTTTAAAATCCACTATTTTGTATTGATTTGCGCTTAACATCAACTTGATGAAAATTTTTATCAAGCGTTTTCAAATTTTGCCCCTGAGTTCAAGTCCCAATCCCGTGAATTTTTATACTGGCTATAACGTTTCCATCTTTATCAGTAAATAATAATTTCACTGTATTGCATAGTTGACAACAATATAATATAATGTAAACCCTAGCCACAGCAACTCGTGGCCAGGTCTGCTAGTTAAATATAAATTGTGAGTCAGACAGAATCGTCTACTCAAAAAATTTAATGACCAACCTTTCAATATATAATGATATTTGGTATTTCAAAATGTGAGCAATAGAAAGTTTATAAATGATTTGATGAAGTGATAATTAATAGCTGTTATTACGAAATCATGAAAAAAATATGTTATTTATTTTTATGTATCTGCTTCTTTTTATTAACAGATGACACTAAGTTCTTTTTATCAGTTACTAATGAAGTAGAGCAGTAGAGGAGCTATATTATTTTAAGAGCTCCGAACAGTTTTCGGTATTTTCTCAACAAAATCTTTTTCTTTATAACTTTGTTCAACACATTGTTAAGGTGCAATTTTTTGTGGCTAGATACGTCTGCATTAGTGATTTTTATTTTCTGTTTGCTTTCCAAAAGAGGATTTCCTCATTTGTTGCAGTAACTTTGAAGATAATTTTTTGAATAAGAATCAAGTTATTTCTGTGTTTGGTATGTTGACTTTAGACGGCATATGGAATATTTATTTTTCTCTAAATATTAAAGATTGAATTACTTTGTTCAAAGTGGATTTGTTAATCGATTACTCTTCAAGTATTGGAAGGTTGTCCGGTTTTTACACAATTTACACACATCAAATCACTTTCACTAAATTTGGAAAAACAAAAATTAGGTCCCTTTTAAAATATGTAGCTTCAGAAGTTAGTGAACTAAATCTTGTCTTCCACAGTCAGATATTTGCACACCCCCCCCACACACACACACATACATAAGTAAAAGTAATAAATCGAAAGAAATTTAAAGTCAAAACTAAAAATACCTCAACCAACACTACTTGTCATTTCATCAATTCATGTAATTGACAATATCAATGAAAGAGACCAACTCAACTCTATGTTAAGAAAAAAAACATAAATGGATGAAACTCAGAAATATATTTCTAGCAAAAAAAAGGGTTGAATTTCAATTTTTGAAACACAGCAAAAAACTGAACAAAAATTGAGGAAGTCCCATCCAGAAATATATTCCTCATAAAACAACCTAATAAAAAAAAAAGAAAATAAGGTTCTTACTCAACTGACCTTCCTCCAGAGTTTCGGGAAACATGGCTGCTCTCACCCTTTGTGATCTTGTTTGATTAAGCTGATTGTTCATTTCGTCAACTTGGTCTTGGGTAAAACCCTGGTATCCTTGATCCATGAAGAGATCCATATCCTCTTCCTCCTTACCTGTCAGTGAGGGAACTGCAGTAGCACCTGCAGAATGGATTCCAGAGTCATCCATATATGAATTTTGTTGCCACATCAGAGTTTGTTCCTTTGCCGAAGGCATTGGTAAGTCTCCCGTGCCCTGGTACACTGAAACAGATAAAATGTAGACCTTGACTTATATTTTAAAACTATTGGTATATATAAAATCAAACTTCAATATTTTTCCATCAAATAAGTTTACTCATAACTATTTCACTGCTATTTTTAATGGTTTGATGATCCCAAGACACTTATGTGCATTTTATGAAAAAGAGAACATGAAACACGGGAATTCTCATATTTGATAAGCTCCCTGAAGATATAAAAACAATTTTATATCCAACAAATGTAAAATGAAAGAATTTTTGTTACACAATAGCTTTTACTCTGTATAGGAATACTTGAATTATATCTTCTAGTGTTAATTTTGTCATAAAAATATGTAGTGTTTATATGTACAGGGTGACAGCTATAATCAAGACACCCCTAGAGTTTTCATTTTTGAAAACAGATATTTGATTTTTGGTACAGGCATAGACCTTCATGGGTCACACTTTTTGCAATACTTAGCCAGAGTGACAGCCTTAGACCCAGCCTACTGCGTTCCTGTGAAAAGGGCCAATTCGTGATGTTTTGCTTCGCGTTGTTCTCCATAAGAAAGAACAATGAACCGTTTTAGAGAAATATATACAGCCTAATGACTTTTGGTAGTGTACATTACTTTCATATAACTCAAACTTAACTCAAAAACAGCTTTACCAATAGGAATGAATAAATAAGCATAATCATAAAATTTATTATTGTTGTAATAATACCTATAATAGAAAAATGATCAAAAATAGTATCATTCTATGCCAGAAATCCCCCCAAATAAACGAAAATAATCATTACTTACTTGGCCTGTTACCCTGGATGTAACTCATTTTCGGTGGAAGTCACACCTAGAAGAAAATTATACATAATACTGAGAAATATTACTCACTAAAATTAGCATACACATTTCACCAATTATCACTTTATTTCAAAAAGAAAGCTCTATGAGTACTCAATCAGCAAAAATTTGCAGATGGTTGAACAAAATAAGGAACAAGTGTTTATTGATACCATTTCCTACATTTGAAATGATGCACCTGCACCCACACACAAAGAAAGATTAGAAATCCTCCATGTTGTATATAATTCAAATTTGCAACTTGGGAAGGTTCAACGAGTCAACACCACAAAAAACGAATACTTTGTACAGCACAAAACAATTTAATGGAAATAATTGGTTACAAAATTACCTTCGTTCTTTTTATTAGTAGCCACCAATTATTTTTTTATATCACCGCACCCTTCAATACAGCAAACAAGAAAAAATGACAAACAGCGTTGCCGTGTTGCCAAAAGGATCATTTTTTTTCGACGGGTGTCTGGTGACAGTTGGAACATAGCTCCCGTGTATTGTAAATTGGAAAGGGAAAAATATTAACCTCACTTTCTTTGATGTAATTTGGAAATTATAATTTCAAATTGAAAATTAGGGCATTATCTTATCCAACCCAATCAACAGAAAATAAGGTGTATAAAGAGGAATTATGGATGATAATATCATCAAAGTTAACAAAGCCACAATCGCCACATTATTCCGTAACCATATAGTTACTAGTTACGGAATACTGTGACACAGTTGTCAGTTGTCGAAACTTTCCCCTCCAAATTATTATTGAACTGACCCGTTACTTGATGAATATTATTTACACTGTCCATGATGATAATTGAATTATTTTCACAAACATTTTTTATTTCCAGGCGCGTTTCGCTAACACCTAGCTTCCTTAGTAGAAAGCTACGGTCTAGAAATGAAAAATGTTTGTAAAACTGGTTTAATTATTCCCCCTCCAACACTCGGAAACAGTGTTGCCAACCAAATCGATAAAGTAATTTTGCGCGAAGTTGATACAGTGTCTTTTATCTCTTATCCTATTCTGGAGTAAACATGCATACAAGGTATAAAAATAAACTGTAAATATCAATGGAAAAACGATAAAATCTACCATTTTTAAAAATTTTGTATAATATAATGGTAATAAAATCAATGAAACACATTAGAAAGAAATTATAAACAGAAAAATGATGTAGATTTATGAAATAAACAGTAACGATAATTCGTTTCCAAGGAAAATGTTTCACTTATTCGGTTATATATTAGAGTAGTCTAATGTCACTCAACATGCTTTAGAGACAAGCTTCTAGATGTCTTTGATAGTTAAAAATGGAAAAAACGTGGAATGAGATATATATGAATAGCGATAAAGGTTTCATTCCAAAGAGACAGGTGTTCACGTACTCTCACGTGATAATCACAAGTACTTAGAAGCCAGGAATATGTTAGATATCATAATAAGTAGTCATTAACATATGAATTAAGATACAATAACACATTATAACACAATAACTAATACTAGGAACCCATTTAATGATGATCATTAAAGGTGGACTTATGCAGCATTAACTTTCATTCAAAAACACGCATTTTTCCCAATCACACGCGTTTCACCGACAAAGTTGGCATTTTCAGGAGATGAACCAACTAAGTTGGTGTCTTCATCTCCTGAAGACACCAACTTGGTTGTTAAAAAAGCGTCGATGGGTGCATTACATTTCTGCTGATTGGGAAAATTGCTTGTTTTTGGATTCATTGTATGTTAGAACCAATGTGAAGTTTTCTCATTTACCTTTTCTAAGTGTCTCTTATATTTGTGATGATAATTTGTACTAAACCATTCTTCAACTAGGCCAGTGTGAACTTTGTCTGGACTATTGAAGTTCTATTGAACGAATAGTTGAGTCAATGTTTTCAGTTTTCACTTGAATATTTTTGTCCTTCTTACCGTAGAATCGAGGTGCAGATATTTTCAAGGTCATAGACGGTAAGGAAATCGAATACCTCTATAATAAACTGCATTAAACTATGTAGACCTTACACAGAATTTTCTTTCAGATATAAACTGGAATAAAAATTTCTTTCAAAACAATTACTTCCACATGAACAATGAATTACATATCTTTATAAAAGGTATTTGTTTTAGTTAATTTATTTCTTCCTTTCTCCGAAAGTTTCCCACATTTTTTGTTCAATGATGGAGAAATAGAAAGTCAAAAGGTTTTTCTATCCAAAAATATCAAGAAAGTCGTTACAATGTACAATTTGTTTTATTTAGTGTCCTTTCGCAGATTTTGAGTTGAATCTTTTGATAACTTCCACTTCCAGAAGCACATGCTTGTAGGATGCCAATGCAGGTTTGGAACCCTCCCCCACTTGACCTTGCATGATGTTACATGACCTTGAATCACGTGCGCGTCATATGACCTTGAATTTAGAGTTCGATCTTATATGCAATACTAGCTGATCCGGTAAACATTGTTCTGCCATATCCATTATTTTTACAAGGATCAAATTTTATGCCAAATAAAAAAAAAAACGCAAAAAAGTTGTTCTGGATATGGACACCCTAATCACCTAGGAGTATGAAATATACTTTACGACATATTCTCATGTCTAACAAATATCCTCAAAAAACTCATAAAATGCGTGACTCGGTGATTGAAGATTATACTAGCAGTGAAGGTGAAAAAAAATTCTTACGGAATGACAACCTGCGTCGTCATCAGCGGAATTCCAGTATGCCCACGAATAATGAAGATCCATGGAAGGGGCGGAGGTTGAATTCATCAACGTCACATTCACACATTCTATTTGTGACCTGAACTTCAAATTGCACAATTTCATTCCTATAATTTTACATAATCTCAGTGGGTATGATGGTTAAGTTGATGTCATCGCTCAAGATAAAGAAACATGTGTTTGTTTCACAAAACATATTCATGGAAAACAAATTGGATTGAAATGGACAAATGTAAAAATGTTTTTGAAATTGAGATCGAACGATAGTATCCAATTTAGAGCTGCATTTTTCAAGAGTAAGCGGTAATTTCAAGAGTAGGCGGTAATTTCAAGAGTAGGCGGTAATTTGGATGAGAAGCAGTTCGTTGAAACAGATTTTATCTCGGAAAATGATAAATTTAAACTTAAGACAGAAAGGTGTTTTTTCGTACAGCTTTATTGATTCTTCAGATAAATTGATTTTTTATAAATAAACCATCGTTGGTGAACTTTTATGATCAACCAAATGAGAAGCATGGTTCAGACGAGGAATATGATAAAGTGAAATAGAAATGAATCATGTTCAAATATAATTAGGTAGATATTCTGACCTATATTTGAATTCCAATGTTGTAGGTGAAATTAATGGATACGGAAAGTTAATGACTGATGAAGATATTCAGAGATTCACATAACGAAGTAACTTTTCAGGGCCATAGTTTTTATTTCATCACACTAAGCAGAAACTGCTGATCTAAATTCATTTATTTTTCAGTTGTCTCCGTTCTCGAAGTACACAATTCTTCATGAAAGAAGCATCGTCATTGTTCCACATGAAACAAGGTGAGGGTTAACATAGCTATTCTATAAAAGTCTCAACGAACTCAAAAGAAAAGACTGCGTCTGCTGAATTTTTGTTCTCGTCAATGTTTCAACTTTAAGAATTTTGGTTCACTTGGAGTTTTTCTTGATATTGAGTAACAGTATATACTGTTTGATTATTAAGAAAACGTGGGAAAAATGAAACTAAATCTTGATGTATATTTATTCTTTTCCAAAGAAAATATGTATAACATAAATGATAAATAAGGTTTGAGAGAAAATGATACCTTGAATACTTTGTAACCTAGTTTCATTAATTTGTTGGAGGAAGGTCCAACTCAATTATATACATTGTAGATGAATACAATGGCTCCAGTCTAGTTTCACCATTGATAGTTTTTTTTCGGAATCTTCTCTGTTTTTAATATTCGACGTGTTCGGTGTTTTTAGATTTGAAATTGAAAATTTCAACTTCAAACCGATAAAAGTGATGCTGGAGGAAGCGTTACTACAGAATGGCCAGACAAAGGTGTTGGTAGACAAGCTAGTCCTCGTACCCATGTTTCTGAAATTAGAAAAGTTTTTATATTTTGGTAAATAAAATATGAGTGAGTCATTTGTCTGTTGATGTGGGCATATCAAGTAACAATATCAGTAGATCCTTGATGTATATCTAGTGATGTTGCCAACCTACAACCTAATAATTAAATTTCAATATGGCCACTGCTCACTTTGAGAATAGTTACTATATATATGTGGCTCAGTGGAAGATTTAAATGTTTTTTATTTGTAGCTTTTAACACAAAAAACAATCGCAAATATACTAGAAATCGAAAAATTTACTCAAGTATTCAACTGTAGTATATTTTCCGGATCATGTTGAAGATGAGACAGATGAGTTCAGAACGTGAATTAGTTGGAAGTTCAGTCAAAGGAGAAAGTTGTTGGGGATATTAATCAAGTTAAATGAGTGCCATATATATAAAATACAATTGAAGTACAATGTTGTAATATTGTATTACTGAAGTGGTTGAATTTGAACAAGCGCACCACAAATAATTATGATAATTTGTTCATATTATTTCTCGGAGTAGTGCACAACCTTATGAATAGTATTTTCATTTTTGATACTTTATCCTTGAACATCTTTATAAATTTTCAAACACATTTTGAGTTTGAATTTCTCCATTATAAAGAGCTAATGTTTTTTTGGAAAGTTGAAATGAAGTTTTGTCAATTGCACTAGTTGTAAGGATTGAAGTATTATCAACAATTGATAACATTCAAGAAATCGATAAAAAATGATAGGAAATACTATGGAGATCAAAAGAATATATGTGAGGTGAGGATTGTAATAAAAAGTATATTGGTCAAACTGAAAGTGAATGCTTCAAATATTCGGTTTTATAGACTAGAGAAGTCCAGTATTGCTCAACATTCCATAGAGAGCGGCCACAGATTAGGTGGGGAATTCCTAAAATCATTGAAGCTGGTACATGTTAATCAAAAAATGTTGAATGAGAGATCTATGAACGGCAATAAAGATCCCATTCCTGAAATCCCTTTCTTTGCATTCTATTGTAATTACAGACAGAAAACAGGCGAAGAATTAGAATTAACAAAATACTAGTCGTAAGTGTTAGTCTCACATGAGGGGATTGATACATCTTATGCACAAAATAGTTTCTATATAATAAAACTCACCTCTTTGGCTGCAGAAACACTCGGTATTGCTGAGCGCTCTTCCGTATATTGTCGTCACGCCTCCGATGATCAGAATCTGAGTACCGAGACTTGAAACAGCGTGCCCGTGTCTAGGAATACTGAGCTCAGTAACAGTTTTCCATTCCAGTTTCTTGTCGTTCCAATAATCTATATTGCCGATGCTCGTCGTGCAAGTGTTACTTTCCGTTATTTTTCCCGCTCCGCCGATTATATACAATTTGTCGTACATGGCGAACATGCACGAAAAACATCTTGGAAAACGCAAAGGGAAATTCATTTCTGTCCATCTGAAATATTTATAATTTATGTGAAGAGTCATTATATGGTTTGTTTGACGTTTTTGAGATTACTAGCCGTGATTTTCTAATATTTAAACCTGATGTTTCGTCTGTAAGTTGCCCCAGACATAAACAAAGGCGATGGTTACAGTTTTACCGCAGTTGCAGATGAAACATCACGCTCAAAAACCTGCAGACTAAGGCTAGTAAACTCAAAAACAGTAAATAATCTGGTAGACACTGGCCTTGAAAGACACATCGTGAGTGTGTATGCTTTCAAAGCCAGATATATAGACTAAAAAATTGACACTTATACTGGAAATACTGCTATATATGGTTGGACATATGTTATTTTGAGCGGTCATATTATAAGTTTAACAAACGTTAAACTTTATACAGCAGGTCGCACATATCTTATTATGTGGGACGTGTCTCTTATTAATTAGGAATAGCGAACATTATTATTATTTATTTCGTTTAATGGATATGGTTATATTATATATTTACATTGTTGCACAAATCGAGGTGGACACAAATTCGTTCAGTTACATGAGGCATGAGACAATTCACATGAGAAACAGTTATATGAAATATATCAGCTTGAAGGTCTATTACTAAAAACTACAGTTTCAAAAACTCACACATTTCGCCGAGACAATCGAGCCCTTTCGGACAACAGCAACTTTCTACTTGCCGCACTTTTTAGGAATCCCAATTGAATTTCCATTCAATTGGTTCATCTTAGGTCTCAAATCTACTCTAACTCTATTTATAGCTACATGGCCTATATAAATGCAACTCTTATTGATTTTGAATCTTAATTTTTCATTTCGACTGTGAATCTTATTCTGAATGGGAGTCACAAATTTTTTTCAATGAACGGTATTGGCATATCTATATGATGTCTTCCCGCCGTCGAAGTTGGCTTGGTGTACGTGAGAAGACCACTGGCTCACGACATCCAAATGTTATAGATATTTCGCAACTCGATGACACACAAAGAGACCGCTAAGTGACCATCTGTTTATTGACTCACGTGTCGACTAAGTGCAACATCAGACATGTGGAGATTTCAACTGGTCACGTATCAATTTTCGATTTGAGAGGTTGGTTGAATTCTTGTGTCTCAAGCTGTTGTAGCGACTGGTGTTCGAATGTCTAGGGCTAGGTGAGTGCATTTTCTGATTGGATATCAACTTAAGTTTTGGAAACTTATATATTTCTTTGTGGATATATATATCTCGGTTGAATTCAAACATTAATATATCTCGGTTGAATTCAAACATTAATACATCTCGAATTCAAATAGTACTAGGTTCATTTCAAAATTATTTATGGGGCTGTCACACTTTGTTTCAGGACTATAAACAAAGGTTCGAGGAGTCTCCAAAAGTTTAAAATTTTTCAATATTTTTCGAAGTCACCGAAGAGGGGGTAGGCAAACTCTCATTGATGGCTGTTTGAAGTATTTAGGTATTTCCTGTTAGTAACAGATATATTCGAAAATGATAAAAATTAGCCAATTCCTTTCCGAAATTCTCTTCTGGCGTTATTTAAGTAGATATTGAAAATCACAAAAACTTTCTGACCGTCACTTTCCAAGCTGTATAAGATATGCTAACATATTTTCAATCCCACGTTTCGTCTCCGAGGAACTCCCAATTTTAAATTTTTTATACGGGCCGGCAAAAAAATCAGCAGGTATATCGTCATAATCGTTGAGTTAGTAAATTTTAAAACGTTGAGGTTTTTTTATTCAACCGACTTTATATCTGTTACAGTTTACGACGTTCATATGATGGCCCTCCTCATTTTGGACATATTGTTTGATTTGGATATTTATTTTTCATTCTGAATAGTATCATTTTCAATCGATCAATTTAAAGTTTTGGCAATATGTGAGCAGACAACATGAAAAATTCGAATTTTTGATTGATTCCCAAACGAAACTTCAGGAATTTTTAGGAATGCCGGCCAAATGTTAATTCCAAATTGTATTTCTGTCTGTAGTACCGAACTGTAGTACAGTTTGAAAACCACCGCAACACGTGTTTCGCTAAACAATAGCTTCTCCAATCGTTTTCATATACGATAGGTTGCCTTTTATGTTTCGGGATTTGGTAGCCCTAGTGTTGTAATCTGGCAACTAAAAGTTCTATCGTGAAGTTGGACATTTCTGAGGTTATACGTACTCAGAACGTTTTGACATACGAGCGCTATGCTATTTGTGATGTTTACAGTAACTTCAAAGATTCATCTCGGCCCAAAAATGGAATTAAATCGAGAACATTTTCGTGCGATTATTTTTTTACAAATTTCGACCTGGATTAACTCAGCAACAGTGCATGGAAGAACTTAATTCAATTTTTGGTGATGAAGCTCCATCAAGGACCAGTGTTTATCGACAGTATAGTGAATTAAATCGTGGTCGTAGTTCACTCCAATACGAATTTCGTGAAGGTCGTCCAAAATCAGTTGTTCCGAAAACCATTGATGCTGTGCGCGAACTGATATTGCATGATCGTCATGTGACCTATCGTGAGATTGAGAC
>WOGR01002174.1:0-18030 GCA_015342045.1 Leptinotarsa lineolata | reverse complement strand
TTTTTGAGCCGCTTCAAGTACTCCTGAAATTTTTTGCTATCATCTGAATCCTTTACTATGTGATAGATTTTCAAGTCATCGGCATAAAATAAAAATTTGCACCTATTAAAGTAACTATAGTTTTCGTTACAATGAAGAATAAAGGACCCAGATGGTTGCCTTGAGGAACTCCAGAAGATACCGTGAAGGGAAGTGACGTAAATCCATTTATGGCCACCATTCGTGACCTGTTATTCAAATAGGACCATATCCACCTCAATAAAAAGTCATTCATACCGACTTCAGCATGAATCTTATATAAAGTTTTGTGACTGATCTTATCAAAGGTCTCACTGAAGTCGGTGTACACAACATCCACCTGAACCTGTTTATTCATCGAGTTCAACAAAAAATCGGTGGATCCTGTTAAATTTGTTTCTATCGACCTATGGGAAAAAAACCATGCTGTTCACTGATTATGATGTCCTTGTCCGTATCAAGGATGTTATTATATATTATTTTTTCAAAAAGTTTGCCAAATACACATAATTTACTGATCGGCCTATAATTCTTTACATTGCGTCTGTCGCCGCTCTTATAGATTGGTGCAATATGCGAAATTTTCCATTTAGCAGGAAAAATTCAACTCTGCAATGATTTATTGAAAATATTTAGACGAGACAAGGTTGCTTTTGCAATGCTCAATAAAGGAAACGGGTATATCATCAGGACCTCCACATTTTTTAAATCTAACGAGTTGATAGCTGTCAGTAAGTCAATGGTTGAATGAAGTTGTTTTTGATATTTTCAGCGGAAAGGTTACCAATTGTGTCCTCTGTGCCTGCAGTTTCATTGTCAAGATATAATGGGCTTGAGATACAATTTGTATTTTTTCCCAAATTTTTTATGAATTTCCAAAACATTTTCGAGTTCCTATTGATTTCTTCTTCCATAGTTTTAGAATACTCTAGAAAATCACGTCGAATGAGTCCCTTAGATGTTTCGCCGTATGACACTTGCCTTATCGGCTTTCCAAGCGAATACGGATAACATTTCAAGAAAAAATATTCAATTCGTTGTCCGTATTTGCTACTGAAGAGCCGATAAGGCAATTGTCTCACGGCGAAACATCGGATGTCTAGCAGTGAGGATGACAATGTTTCGTGTAAATGAAATTTTACTTCTTTCATTGATTATATTGTGTAGGAATCCTGTGAAT
This sequence comes from Leptinotarsa lineolata, assembly GCA_015342045.1. NCBI lineage: Eukaryota > Metazoa > Arthropoda > Insecta > Coleoptera > Chrysomelidae > Leptinotarsa > Leptinotarsa lineolata. The sequence continues at coordinate 16,832 of WOGR01002174.1, read as the reverse complement.
GATATCTGAATCGATTCCTTTACGAATGTTTGAAATACAAACGGAACAGAGAAAAGTTTTTTTCGTATAATTCAGCATTTATATAAAAGTATTTGTTTCGAGAGTATCTTTCTTTCGTGTAATTCAATGTTTATATGATAATAGCTGTTTCGAGAGGGCTTTTTCTTCCAGTTTGGGTCTGAAAGTTACTTCTTTGCATGATCTACACACCTTTGTATAATTTTTAAAAATGATTGCTTTTTTTGAAAGATTCCCAGATTTATTGTATCAAGATGGAGAATCAGAAAGTCAAAAACTTTATTTTCCAAAAAAATCATTCTCTCCAAAAAATATACCCTTTTAATTCAAAGACCCGGTATATTATTCAATTTTTGATTCTTTCAAACATTTTACCGTGTATAATTTTTTTTATATACTTGAAAGAACCTCAGATTTTCGTTTTGCAAATAAGAGTCAGCATCATAATGATGTTTTTTTGCGGCAATAGGTTCCAAATACTACAACTTGTATGAACGTAACCTAAACTCTATGAAACATATTTTGAACGAGTCAACTTTCCATGATCTTTTTTGAATTATCAACCTCTCTCAATCTAAAAAATAAATAAATGTTAGTTTAAAAAAAACTTGAAAAAACACGCAACATAAACCAAAAAATGAAAAATAATTTGAAACTATTTTACGATTGTGTTCAATATGTAACTAATGACTTTTAATAAGTCTGAATTCAAAATAAATCTGAATCCAAAAAAATTAATTTTGTTGTGAAAAAGCGTGATGGGGTGCTGAATATTCATTGTTATAAATACTTGGTTGGGAGCAAGATTGGCACCCCACGCTTTTTTACAACAAAATCAATTTTTTTGTAAATACATTTATTCTGATTTAAAATAGAATATACTCATTATCGATGAACGATTAACTCATGAAATTATTGTACTGTCATCGATTCTTGATTTACAAACAAACAAACAAACAAACAAGTGAAGCTAATATAAGCGTGTTAAAAAAATGTGTGCCTCGGGACGCCCAATAGAAGTTATAAATTAAACTAATCTGAGTTGAACTATTTGATATTGAAATTGTTTAACTTGAGAAAAGCGTAGGTTATTGCTTGACTACTATGTATATTATTATGATAATGTGAGAAAATGGTATTCATTATTAAAATATTTTATTGATAATTTTGTGTATGTACATACAGGCCGTTTCTTTTATCATGTGGTAACATTGCTATATTCTGAACCGTAACAGATACGAAGATGATTAAACGGAAAAACAGGTAACTGTCATCGGGAACAATACAATGGTCGGAGAAAATTTATGGGGACTCTCGTCCTTTTCGAGTTATACGAAGAAAACCAAAAATGCTGTTTTTCGTTTTTTTCGAATGGAATTATTGTTTCGAAGAATATCAGAGAATGGAAAACAAAAATGTGCGGGTATTAGGTTAGGTCAGAAGTGAGTGGGTCTGTTCGACCCACCACCGCAACTCACAAGGGTTTATTGTGGTCACACCTATTCAAACTCGACCAAATAAAACCAGCTTTTTGACGAAGCCGATAAGTTTGTATGGTGAGTGATCTTTAAGATCAGATGGCAAAAGTGTGGTTCTATCAAACTCTGAAAACCTGCAGGCACAAAGTATGTGCTCTTCTGTTTCCTCATTTTCCAAACAGAGGCGACACACACTGTCTTCTGACAGTCCGAGTCTCTGCATATGATAATTCAGACGACAGTGACCTGTAAGGAGGCCTGTTAGACATCGTAGTTCATCCCTACTGAAGTCTAAAAAATTTTTGGTTTCAAGCTTCGAACGTGAATGAACGCCTTTAAGTGAGCCAATCCTGGAAGGTTTTGTCAGAAGTCAGGTGTTCAATGTTTGTTTGGCAAAGCCTAAACCAATGCCAATGACAGGTTTTGGTCCGATGGAGCTACTTGCAGCACCCACCTTTGCAAGGCAGTCAGCAGCCTCGTTGCCTTCCAGGCCAGTGTGGCCAGGAATCCAGACCAGTGACAATTTGTTGAGTTTTTCTATTGAGGAGAGTCGTTTTTGGCAATTTGCTACCAATTGAAACGTTGCCGTTTAGGAGCCAAGAGCTTCCAACGCCGCTTGACTATCCGAGAATAATTTTCAATATCTATTATGATTTTTTGTGTGCAATAACTGTCTTCACTTATTGAATTCGAATTTTCTGAATAAAATGGCACTATAAATATTTATTTTTTTTATATTCATGAAAGGATTGAAAACTTGAAGATTTACCAAATTGTCCCAAAATTATCTTACTCTGATTTTTTTCTGGGAAAGTTCAATTTTGAAATAATTTTTCAATATGTTCCAAACCATTACGTATGTTGCTGTACAGTCACATATTTTCAAAAAATCTTTCTGAAATTAAATCACATTTCGAATGAAAAAATTAGTGACCAATTAGAAAATTCAATTTCAACGCCCTGTATCTCAGAAACGAAGCAACTCCGGACATATGTTCATAGAAATTTTTTTTCTCAAAACGACCTAACAAATCCACCTCTGAAGTTTCGTGCCGGAGTTATGAAACACCCTGTATATAATTCCATTCAAAAAACCTAACTCCTGTTTGAACAAGTTATAGTTCTATAGTTTTCTCACGTTTGTGTACCTATCATTCGGTTAGAATTAACTTTCGTAGACTTGATTCTGGCCACCTAAATATCTCTTCAATGAGAGCTGTTGGATGTAATGAATTACCAAGAAATTTAGCTCAGTGATAAAAAATCTTGAACCAAACTGTACTGGATTTTCAAAACTTATAAACTGCAAAAATCGATTCCTCTACAATTTTAGATCATCATCCACCCGGTAATGCAATCAAATGATTATACTCTCACTATGCAACTTCTTTCCTTGAAAACAGAACATTAGAGTAGCGCGACTTTGTATAATAGACTCAATTCCGAATTCATAAGTTTGCGATTTCGTGAATTCAAAAGGTCGATGAGAAGTTTTCATTAAATCAACTCAACTCAGAAAACTAATCAAGTTTCATTCCTATAGTACGTGGGCACGCTTGAAGACTGGCTTTAAATCAAATTATCTAAGTGAACAATTCGTTCTGATATAATCCAACGCCCTTCATGGTATTAAACAGTAGAGAAGCTGTTTTCTGAGGGTGAGTTGAGACTGAACAAATTGTTCATTTAGATAATTTGTCATAATTGAGTTGAATTCATTATGTATCATTATGTATATACTATGCTACTATTTATAATTGAAACCACCATAAGTTATTTTAATGTTTTGTGTTTATATTTGCAACTCTTGTGTCAATTTATATTTTTGTAGTTATTGTTTTCATCTTCACCCTACTACTGTATACATTCCTACCAACTTTTATGTTTCAAATTGGTAATAAATTTATGTCGGTCTGCTGGTAACTTGTCCTAATTTTATGGACATAACTTGCATCTTGATACTTTGTAGCGATATCACTGAATATGAATTCAGGGTTTTCTCTCCCAAAGATAAATTAGACACAATTTTGGAGCGAATGATGCTGGTCCTCACACACGATCAGTGCTATATAAGCCTTAATTATGACTGAGTTTGGCAATTTTGTTTATTTTACAAAAATCGATTAAAGTTTGAATCATTGTAATAGTTTTGAAACAGTTTCAACTCTTCGTGTGCCACAAGGTTTTGTTTTAGCCCCAATTTTCTATTTGCTGTATGTTGATGATTTGATGGGTCATCACTTCTCATTTGTAGATTATCATGCACTTTTTTTATTCAGAAAAAAAAGAAAAATCATTGATAATAAATATAAATAAGATTATAAAATGATTAAATGACCTCAATTCAACAATCAACTCAGAAAAGACAGTTTTCATGATCTTCAAGCTTAAAAATATAAACAATATAAAACTGAATCTCAAAAGTAAGAACATAATAATCAATCAAGTTGAAAAACATGAATATTTTGGACTAATAATTCATAGAGATGTAAATTTTGAAAGTCATTCAAATGAAATTCATAAATCGATTGCTAATAGAAGAAATTATAAGAAATGATTTTTTTGATATTATATACAAATTCTAAATCATATTGCTCATAATATCCCATGAATTGGATATCTCATTACAATTTGGTCATCCTGCACTAAAAAGAAAAAACATAATTCGTTCAATGAATAAAGGTTTCATTCAATAAACCATGGGATACTCCATCTTTGGAATTATACAATATAAAATGAATTTGAATTATTCAATACTCTTCAAAAAACCTAAATTCGTATATAAATTGTTTGAAAATCTCCTGGAAAGTGATATTCACTTATTAAAAAATTCCAAAATTGCATGATCATAATACAGGAAGTTTCAATAATTTTCAATTTGATGTAATACATACTACCGAAGAAAAGAATTATTCGATTTCAAATTGCTTAGGATTTTTAAATAAATTGCCTTAAAAAGATCTGAAACAGTTCATATACTTTCCAGAAACATCAAAGAAAAATGATCATCAAATCCTAATGATCTGAATGTTTATATTATATTAAAATTTGTTATCGATTTCTCCTTGAAGTTGGAATAGATTCCAAATTTTTTTAGACATTGAAAACCCAAACATCAATTTCATTCTAACTCATTTCCTGCATTCATTCACATAAGTTATTGTTACTGGGACATTAATGAGTTATTCTCATTTTCAGTGTCACAGTGAATGAATTGAACTGTAACAATAATTTCGGTTTTACTCCTATAATTATGAAAATATATCAAACATTTCATTAAGTAGCTTCGAAAGTTGATATTATAATGAAAATTACGAACAGCGTTTTGAAAATAAATAAAAAAGTTTTCACTAACATCCGAAAAATCAATAATGCCTATAATTACACCTACAAAAGAGATTATTTCAGAAAATAAAATGACAATCTCATGAATTTCGAAGTTGATAATGTGATTATTATATACGTTTTATAAAGAATATGGATATCTTCAATCTGGCATCTGACTCTTTTTCAAAAGTGGTTTTATCAAACCTATCTGATACAATTATCCACTGGAAATAAAAAGGATCCTTATTCATTTTCAACATCTATATCTGTGAGTTTTCCCAGAAGTTGTAGCGTATTAGAGATTATCAATACGTGATTACATCGCGTACTGATTCATCTGAACCATGGTGACAAAGGGATTATCAGTACAGGCTGGATAATCGAGATGAAAATAACTGTATCAAAGCATTTCATTACTCTCTCTGTGTGTGGTTGGAACGGTTGCTTTCTAAAATTCAAAGTGCAAGGGCAATATATTGGCGACGAGGATAAACCCATTTTTTATTATTGAAAATTGAACGGAATATCCATATCTTAAAATTAATAAACAACGGAAACAATGGTATTATTCGGACACGCGGAACAAACTACTTCGAAAGCTGAATGACGAATTTGGTACGATCATCATATGTCTGTCAGAATTTTGCAAAAAAACAAATAAAGGAAGCAGAAATGGCAAGAAACATTGAAGAATCTTGAAGGAAAAATATCGGTCGACCAAAAACATCGGTCGACTAGGTCAGTTTCAACTGCTTTTTCAGTTATTGATTGAAAATCTGTTTGGATTAATGAAATAGTAAACCTGAAAGATTCGAAATGGGATTTAACCCTACCCCAAATGAAAATACAATGAAACAAAAATCCGATAGGGACAATTGAATTTATTAATATAAAATAAATCTACAAAACATAGAACGAAGGTCGAGAAACATGTGACATCGATCGGTCTGAATTGAAGTATGTAGGTCCAAAAACAAAGAACCTAGGTCCGAAACGAGGGAAGGAAGTCCGAAAACAGGTGATGTTGGTCCAGAACAAGGAATATAGATCCAAAACAAGGGATGTAGGTCCAAAAATCGAGAATGTACCGCTGAAACAAGGGACGCAGTTCCAGAATGAAATGCATAGGTCTGATACAAGAGAGGTAGGCCCAAATGATAGGGGTGGGTCAAACATAAGGGACGTAAGTTCTAAATAAAAAACTAAGATCCAAACAGGTCTTGAGTGTAAGAACTGATAACGTAGGTCAAAAAAAGAGATTCAGGTTCAAAAACAAAGAATATAGACTGAAAAAAGCCTTATGTCCAAGGAGAATACTGTAGGTTAAAATGAAAAGAAATATTGAACAATTTAGGCCCTACAACAATAATCTCAGGTTCGAAAATTTACCAATGTAGCTCATTTTATAAACCGACCTAGTAAATACTTGAAATTTCAGTGTGTTTCTAAACGGCTAAAGTAGTACCAGTTTTAGATACTGTCCAAAACATAACAAAATTCTAACAGATTTTGAATCTTTCAAAGATGTGTTAACTCGGAAATCACTTAAAGTAAATATGGTCTAGAAATCAAAGAGAATTAATTCACACCTTAGCAAAAACTTCATTCAGATAACATTTGGAAACTCATCGTGAGTCTAGGAAATATTTTCAACATTAATGATTATCAGTAGCAAAAGTAATGAATGATATAAAGCAAAGCGGGCAAAATAGGTTTCAATACAAGGTATAAGAATTTGAAGGAATATGGAATCATGTAACCGAATCCGACCCCATTAGAAGAATTCGTCATCGGAGGCTATATTTGCCTAATAAACCTGTGATGGAAAATAAAAAAAGCATTCGACAATTATCCAGGAATATTCAAAATTATAGTCTTTCTGGACACCGTTCAAATTTTCAAGTGATTCAGATGCCTATGAGACGACGATGAAGAAACTCAATTGATTTTTCGTCCAAATGAAGAAATATATACTTTTCCAGGCAATCAAACAGAAGTAGGGAATCTGTGAAAAGACTATTAGGGATTCAAATTGAAGGGGTAATTTTTCATTAGGAGTGATTTTTTGCGAAAGAAAGTTTTTGGCTTTCTACTACTCCATCTTGATACAAAAAATGTGGGAACCTTCCAAAGAAAGGAAGGAAGCAATCATGAATGATCTACACATCTATTTTTGAAGTTACTTCTTTTAAAAATGATTGCTTCCTTTCTTTCTTTGGAAGGTTCCCACATTTTTTGTATCAAGATGGAGTAGTAGAAAACCAAAAACTTTCTTTCCTAAACTATTAGGGAGTCTACAGCTGCCAGCTGGAACATTTTCGAGTATTCATCGATGGTTCTTCGGGCAACTTCACCATCAACACTGATGTTGTCAGTGATTCTACTTGCTCCAAATTATGTTTTGCTGATGACAGAACACTCGGCCTTCCTTTCAATTTGAATGCACGATCATCAGCTGCCAAAACATATATTCGGTGATGAATTGTATCCTAAGATCTATCAGAATTGGTCCATTTCAAGGCATTTATATCCTATTCTGAATATGTTGACGAACAATTGTTAGATAATAGCAGGAATCACCTATGTTGTCTAACAGGCCTACTTACATGACACAGTTGACTGAATCATCATATGCAGTAATTTTGACTGTCAGAGGACAGTGTGTGCTGTCAATATTTGTGAATGATGAATTATGAAAGATTCAATAGATCCACCCACTTGGTCCTACCTATCTTAATCTTGTAAAAGATCTGGAGTAAAATTCGACTTCAGGTTCGAGACAGAAACCCAAGTAGAATGCAATGCTACGAAAATCCAGGCTACCGCTTTTTTAAGGAGAATATGACAGAACACAAAATTCCAGTAGAACAATTAGTTGGGTGCCAAATTGAATACCAATATATCTTGGCACAATCACGTTGCTGGAATAGCTACAGATAGAAAACAAATGTGAGATCCATTGAAGTTGTACGAAGTATATGATAGTCGTGTCGATTATCCAAAATTGTGTGCAAAAATGTCCAGTTCGTTACCTCTGACATATTGGAAGAGTTTCACTTGCAAGTTCAACAATGGCAAAATAGTGTTGTGATATCTGTTAAAGAATGGTTTTGGCAAAAAGATAACTACTTGAAGCCTATCAAAATGAAACAACCTGCAGCTGGTTTTAAAAAATCGTCGTCTTCAAATACAAAATAGAATGACGTATAATTTATATCTCTACGATTTCTGTCCATCATTTTCACATCCGTCTCAAACAATTTCAATATTGGTGTCATAGTTATTATGTTGAAACCTAATGTAGTTTCATTAGGAAATATATGATAAATTTAAAAAAAGACACGCATATTGTTTAAACAATATAAATAACCCTGTTTCGGACATCCGAAGACTGCCTGTTTTATGTGTCCTTGACACAACTATTGAGGTAACTAACTTATTCATTTAATTAGAATTAACATTGTATCCTTATTTTTTACATGAAAAGGGTATAGTAAACTGTTATTAGGAGATAGATATATGTCGATGCGTACTGCCTATTCAGTAGATAACATTGCCATATTCCAACCAATTCATACAAAACATTGATGAATACATATACACCTTCCACTTGAATCATCCCTCCATTGGTGAAAACCATAAGAGAATACTTTCGACAGTTTCTGAGTGTATCGCGCTCAAACAAACAGACAAACACGGCGGGAGACTTCATTTTATAATATGTTGTGATAAAACTTCGACATCTCACAAACCTTGAAATGTTGTATCAACAACCGCTTCACTTACGGTAATTGCTTTCGGGTTAGTGCGATATAATATCTTTGTACCGCATTCGCGGCACGACTCGCATATTCATTTGCAATTTCATGTCTCTCCTACGCTTTGATATTTTTCTTCGTTTGGGTTTTGGAGTCATTTCCGACGTTCCAATGTTTTTCCGCAACATTCATTGTTGCGGATTATTTATTGTGAGAAATAAATTTATGTAACAGTAAAATTTGATGACATGAATGACTGCTCGTTTCGGTGGCTTGTGTTGTTCAACCAGTTAGATGTCTTTGGAAGCAAATTGTCTGCAGAATCGTTTGATCAATGGATAAATTGAGTACAGGTCAAGAAGAAGTTTCGAATACATTTCACAAAAACTGTGTCTACTTCGAATCTCAGTGCAAGCAAGTGTGTTTTCGAATATCTGCAGACACAATTTCATAGTGCCTATTCATGAATCAGGCGATAAAGAGAACATGAAAAACTGTTGTAGTGTATGTAGTCAGTTTTCAATTTCAAAATTATTGGATAGTTTGGTAGCTGATTACTGAAGCTTCCTGATTGGACGAATCAAGCTGATTATCGGAATAAGTATCCTTATACGAAGTTTCCATTATTTTTATTGCAATCGAATCATAAAAATGGGGGGTTTCCATTTGAAAAAAGTCACTTGAGACGGTTTATTAAATTTCATTTATATACTTCTTTTTTGACCACCCTGTATTAATAATCATCAAAATTTTATATAAAGTCTATTGAACTTGGTTTACCTCTACAAGGAACCCTAGCAAAACTTAATGATTGGGGTGTCCTTATAGGAATAATTTATAATTTTTGTAGGGCCTGCAAACATCATTTTTGACATAAAAATTATATACGTCAAAAACTGTTAGACTTAGATATAGGACACTATGCACAAAGAGTATTTATATTCTGATGTGAAACCATCATTTTGAAAATATTTTATCCTAGTTGCCTCCATCGACTTTAATATATTGTCAAATTTTCAGATTCTTTCTAATTATAGTTTTTCCAGAATCGATCGATGCAGTTCCTGGAGATTCACCCTGTATATGAACAACTCATGAGACTGGAGAATAATCAATACATCTATTATCTCTAAACATTACAGAGGGTTGAGTTTTGAAATTTTCTCTACCAAATGCAATACGTCATAATCGTGATTGAAATATTGCTCATCTGTCAAAGATAACTCGCAAATGTTTAATTGGTCTTTTCATTCCAAAAACTACTTCTATGATCTTTTATTCTTTGAAAAAAGTTCTTTCGGTTTGTCCAATATAAAATTTTGTTCTGTAGACTGTAGAACATACTTGAAGACTGGCTTTGAATCAAATTATGTAAATGAACAATTCTTTCAAGCCAGTCTCAACTCTCCTACACAGTTTATAGACTGACAAAAAACAACTATTCCCCTGGCTAATACCGCGAAAAGTATTGGATTATATTCGTTTGCCCACGTATTATAGGAATGAGAGTTTTTCGTTCTTATACGGGGTCTTGGTCCATGTGGATATGCAGTTGGTTAGTACATCGACAGGCAGATGGGGCGATGAGAAACATGTTGTTGGACATTAGCTTCTGCCTAGTTCGAGGAATGATATTGTGAAAGGATTTCTAATAATAATTATCGGAAATAATCGACTTCAGGTGGATGATAGACACTACCTTGCTCTGACGAGTGGCCAAACAGACCGAAATCTGTCTGTTTGGCCATTTTGTTTTTTTCCTAACTGTTTTTATTCACTGAGAAGTATTACTGGATGTTTTTTAAAAGATTGATTGACAGATTGATTTTTGAGTAAATTCGATGTACACATGGAAAAATTTGTTTTGAAGGGTTTTTTTCTTCAGTGTGTATCCAAAATTCATTGTATTTTTTTGTTTATTACTTTCTTTGGAAGCTTACCACATTTTTTCGTTCAATGATGAAAAAGTAGAAAATCGAAAACTAATTTCTACTAATAATAATCCTTTTCTATATCCTTTTTTATATAATTTTTTTTCTATGTGAAAGAAACTTCTATGCATGATCTATCTGCAGAGTTCATTTTGAATTCACTTGCTCTTTTCCTTTCTGTGTGAAATTTTTCAATTTTTTTAAGATGAAGAACTGGACAGCCAAAACGATTCTTCCAAATGTACTCATTACATTCCGATTTATATCGTAATCTATTTTGAATTTCATTCTCAACTTCTGTTCTTATAAACTACCACTCACAAGTGATTCCAAATATTTAATGAAATGTCCTCAAAAGCTATACAACTCGAAGTCTTCAGATACATTTGGGTCACCATTCCAAAATAAAACATAGATACTGCAGCGACAAAATTTTACGACTGCATCCGTTGGGCTATTACTGTCGTAATAGGGATATTTCGTAAAGGAAAAACTCTTCCAATAATTTTCAGTTATACACATTATACACCCGTTCCATAACTGATTTTCTCTTGTTCAATATTTCCTATATTTGGAAATGAAACCTGATTATCCTCCCAATAACTTCTTTTAGTTTTTGTCAAACGAAACTTACTGTCTATTTTATGTTGTTCACGAATAAATATCACAGTCATTCAAAAAAATACATGAAATTTACAGACCTATATGTGATCGTTAAGTATGGATATTTGGGTGCTGAACATTATTTCGTGAATAATTCTCAAATAGAGTGAAACCATATTCGATATGGTCGTTCGCAGCGACTAGACGTGTTTATTGTGGCTCCGGTTTATTGCTATCAAAAAGTGGGAAAGAGTTTATGTTCATCTTCGTTCTTTCTACATGACAAAAACAACTACGTGGATCATCTCTGGATCGAGTCCAAATACTGTAAGTTACCCGAATCATACCTACTGAATTTATAATTGAATTCGTTGCTACCTTCATTTTACAATAAAAACAATGGGATTTACTGAACGCCAAAAAAGTGAACAGAAGAATCTAAATAAGGAAATAACAAAAGAAATCCTTACCGAATTTATGAGTGATGATGTTTTTCTTGACGCCATCGCTAAAGAGGTAGCTGAAAAAGTGATCCAGCAAATGGATAGTTTCTCAGCCAGAGTGAGTACCTTGAAATCGAAAATCTCTGATATACAGGGGGAGAATAAGGAGATATCCGAAAGTTGAAGACTGGACACAAAAGCTGAGGCTAGATCAATTACAATTCTATGGTGTACCAGAAACCAGTAATGAAAATTCAAAAGCAAATCTTGAAAATATATTTTCGTCAGAGTTATCAGTGAGTGATTCGAATATAGAACATTGCTAACGAATTGGTAAACGACAGGGCACTTCCAAACCCAGGCCTGTTATTATAAAGTTTGGGAGCGTTCAACATAGAAATGTTGGGCGTTCAAATGGTTTAGGAAATTATCCCTATGTTTTTGAATATCTATTGCCTTTCTATATATTCTTGGGTAGTAATTTTGGGTACTGTCAAGTATTGATGTGTCTTCACATTATTACATTATCTCATTCGAAGACACATAAATGATACAAATAAATATAAACATGAATAAACAATTAACGTATAAATGGATGACGATTATATGTGAGGTACAAACAAACCAAAAAAATATTGTCTTTTACCATATGTAATATATACAAGACTGGGAAATACCAATACTCAATCGACAAGTTCTCTGTCACATTTAGGATATATGAGTATGTCACTGATCGGTAAGTGTGGCACTTTCAGAAAAATACTTTGGTACCGTTATTCTTTATAATAACTACAAAAAACTGTTGAATGAACACTATCAAAAATTGAGACATCTGTATTTATAATTTTCAGGTCAGAAGATTATACATACCTTCTTTTTCAAATAGAGGTGGTCTCTGATCAGGAAATGCGAAACTCGTTTCGAAGTGGGAAGTATCTCTGAGAGTGTGATGTTTTTTAATTGAAATTCTCATTATTCTTCATTATAGGTTATATTATTTGAAAAGTACCTGATACCTTGGTTTTTGAAGTTAATGTTCCCAGTTGTAGCTCGTAAATCATCAGGCCGGTGTATATATTTTCCAGGAGGAACATCAAATGTAGGTACTTTTCCGGGTGTATCGATAAACCAATCTCATATCCTCATCCTTTTTTGGGAGCTCATACAACATGGAACTGATCTGTACCTTACCATGGTAAAATTAAGGTTATGTCGTTCCCGCTTCAATTCAGTATGATATCTAAAATACTGAATATTCTTCACTGAATAAATGAGTTTTATGACAGATTATAAGACGAAGGCTGATCACGCAATTCAATGTCTTTTTTCACTATAGTTGTATGTATTTGCCATTCACCTTTTGCATAAAAAAACAGCAAATTCAACACCACAAAAACAACAATCTTAAATAGTTTTCAAAGTTCAAACGGATAACTCAGCAAAACCATAAATCACCGGTACCTAGTGAATAATATTTAAAGTAGAACACAAACGACAAAAGGCTGCAAAACCACCAAACGTAGACATTATTTTTAATGTCTACGACTCTTCGGCACATACATCCAAGTGTACAAAGAAAATATTGTATACTGGAAAAAGATGGAATAATTTGTTCCCTCCTAAATCTGAGCTAGAGAAAGAGAAAGCTGGAATGATTTGAGACATTTATTATCTCGTATTTTCCGGCATTTATTTCTTCAATGTAGTCCGCAAAGAATCAAGTAGTATGAATGATATATATTCAATTTTTTAATTTTGGAACAAATGAGCGTCGGTTAGAATTCAACTCACTCTTTACTATCTTGTGAGTAGCGAATGTGAACCGTTTAATGAATGGCATATACTGCGCTAAGACGAAAAAAATGTGAATTGAAATATGATTAATTTGTGATTCAAATTTGGGCATCTTCATTACATCAAATAACATCATAGATCCAGATCTATTTGTGCATCGCTATAGCAAAAAAGTGATGATAGATGACGCGTTTCATCAAATCCAATATCCCTTTACGGTAACAGTGATGTGTATATATGAACCTCACATTCCAATAGATCAGGAGACGAGAAAGTTACATCGCATATATGTTTGTGTAAACTGGGAACACCATCTTTGCTCCAATATGTTGGAACACAGGCAAATTTTCTATAATCTCGGCTGTATTCTCTGTTCCATTTTAATTAGTTAGAAGCGGTCGGTTCGTTTTACTTGACGATGGGTTCTAGGGCTTGCAACATGTTCCAACCACTTCCGGTTTAATTTAATAGATAATTTCGGGTTTTTCCGCGATGAGAGTTTGCTAAATAAATCAATAAAGCAAATTCCATTATTATTCTCTACCTTTGGGATATCGTTCGTCACAGATTCAGTATGAATATTTCATGACTAGCTGTTACCGTAATCTCCAGTTTGTGGGTCATCCTGGAGTTTCTAACAGCAAGATATTTTCAGATATTTGTTGTCACATATTTGTCATATATGTTGTCATATATTTGTCTGTCTTCGATTCATAAGAAAATCTTATCAAAATACTTCACTCAATTGGATGTTATTGAAAGAACTTGTACATTCCGAATTAGATATGAAATATCATACTGAGATAATGATAAGATAGATTGGTAATTTCAAGATGAACTAATTTCTCAACTTCTTCAACTGTGTAATATTTTCTTAACATTTAATTCACGTTCGTTCGAAGGTGATTCACAATGTTTCGTGGTGAATTTCTTCAGCTCGGACTTCAATTGTCTAATATTATATAAAATGATTTGAAATTCCTGAAATATCCAATACAATTGAAAATTAAAAAGAATAGTTGAAAAAAAATATATTGAGCAAAACAAAAACTCTGAAATGAATTTACAGTGGAATGAAATACAAGTGGAAAATTAGGAGATTTCAAGCCAAGTTACTTCACGACGTTTGTTAGTATCCACAATCGTATTCGGGTGATAACTGGACTAATACCTCCGAGATATGACAGATGACTATTTATGGGTCACTGGAATAATTTCACTTATCCTCTCTGCCCTCTCTCCACTTCACCGATTGAGCGGGAGATAAACATACTCTGCTATTCCTGATTTGCTGGTTTCCCCTCGCTGTGTGTGTTTCTTGTGCTCGGCAATGCAGACTTTCAATGGCCTCTTAGTTTCACAAGACTACAAAAGTGAATAATTTGGCGTGCGCGCCAGGGTGACAACCCAATAAAAAGCTAATACAGATTATGGCGAATTAGTAGGACTAGCAGTCCCAACCCGCTCGAAAGGTAAACGTTGGTGTGACAAATATTGCCACCTCTCATTCAATGCCTGGTGAAATTTGTATAATGGGCGAATGCGGTGACTACTCAAAAGTGACATTTGAAAAAATCCTTGAAATCTCAAATCAGTCATGTTCTCAAATAAGATGTCAACCACCGTCCGTCATTCGTTTCATAGTCTGAAGTGACCCACCAGATTTATATTCCTAAACGACACTTAAAATATGTCGAGGAATAATATTGAATTTCCTTATGATTGGTAACAAGTGTTTCTTTGGTTACGGTTTTAATTTCTCGAATATTTTAGATACCACGTCTGCTTCGATAAAAAATCGAAAAATAGCCAATCAAAGTACCATTGTTACGTCAGTAGAAATAATTTAGATATAGTCTTTCATTTCATAAGCTCTTAATTAGATATATGTTGGAAATTCCACAGCTTACGAGCCTGCCATCGCGTCGCTCTAATGAAATAATATTGGAAGAACTTCAATCTTTTCTTTTATTGAATATTTGACAATATCTCTTATCACTGTTTTTTTCAATACTTTGTTATAATGTCTATTTAAACGACAAAGGATATATTTTTGTTATTGTAAAACTGCAATCTTGTTACCGTTATCTACCCAAATGTTATAAAACTTTGTTGATGCCCCTTCTATACAATTAGTGGGTTTTTTCAAATGCAAATTTTGAAATTATTCTGTCTGTCTGTCATTCCAAATTTCGTACTGCCTTGACTTCGCCCACTATTTTCCTATTGATTGATTTTTCTTTCCAAAATCATGCTTCTCCAAAACTTATCATATCTAAGGCCCTGCCTTCAGTTATTGAAGGTTTTGGAACATTTTTGTGAGTAGTTCTGGAGCAACATTAGTAGGGAACACTCGCTGTTCAAGAAACCTAGAGTATAATAATTGCTCGTATCTTCAATTTGGTACATGTCTCATTACTAGACTTATTCTCATGCACAATTTTCAGTTTTGGAGTAGAATATAATCATCAATTCTATTCGTAATATCACATACTCGCGGTAAACTAATCGTTAGTCAAAACATTGGTCCTTCAAGCCGGATGTCTGCAAATTACGCAGATTTCCAGTGCTATTGTTTTTGCTTATGCATCGCACTTGTACAACATAAACGCAGTGCGTGCTCTGCAAAATGAAAGTGAAGATTCAAGAATTCATCCACTCTATCTAGTTGTGTCGTCCGGTATCAGCCCATCCAATGAGAAAGTGCATCAGCTATTCCTGTTCGATTGCCATTGCCCGGTGAGAAAGCTGAGCCGTCTGTTCCTGTACAGCATCCAATCTTCAGATTTCGTCGCCAGGAATCCGTACTGTTCTTCCAGCTGGTCTCGTTAAGTCAATTCATTGCCTTTATTCCTATATATTTGATTATCCTCAGTTCCATAATTTGCCAGTATTTCTTGTATTGGTAAATTTAATTTGGTTATTTGCATTTCTTGAGTGAAAAAATGTGTGACCAACAAGTAAAAGCTTTGATCGGTGAGCGTGCAGGTACCAAACGATCTTTAACTTCATTTTCAAACTTTTTAGACAATTTCGATCCGGAATATGATATTCTTTATCTTGAAATAGGGATTCTTGACATAGAGAAAGTGCGTAGTAGGTTCTCGTTATATCAAGATGAACTTGAAGGTCTACTAGAAGAATCCGATAAGCTCTTTGATCATCGCATTACATTTGATGATAATTATTTCTCTGCCATAGGTAGAGCCACGAAATTAATATCGCAATATTCGAAAAGTAATGACGCGATTTCCCTCGAAACTTTGCAATCACCCAATTCTTTTCGATTATTAACGGTCAATAAGGATTATATCCCTCCCGAACCAAGCGTTGATGACTCGAATGCTCCAGGAAGCTGGAATACATTATTTGTTCATTCTGAATCGCATGATCCATCTGAATGACTCCCGAATCCGCAAAATCTAAACGCTGTATATTGTTGTTTATTTTGCAACGACAACAAACACATCATTCATTCGT
>WOGR01002173.1:440-18030 GCA_015342045.1 Leptinotarsa lineolata | reverse complement strand
CATACGTAGAGTGAGGACCGAAGAAAATATTGCGGCTGTATCCACCACTGTTCGTAATCACCGTGAAATGTCGATTCGCCGCCGTTCGCAGCAATTGGGCCTCTGTTACTCCAAAATTTTGCGAAAGGATTTGGGTGTAAAACCTTATAAGATACAGCTGGTACAAGAATTGAAGCCACACGATCTCCCACAACGTCTAAAATTTGATGAATGTGCGCTGGCAAAGTTGGAGAAAGATTCACATTTTTATCGAAAAATTATGTTCAGCGACGAGGCTCATTTCTGGTTGAATGGATACGTTATCAAGCAAAATTGCCTCATCTGGAGTGAAGACCAGCCACAAACATTGCAAGAGCTACCAATGCATCCCAAAAATCACTATTTGGTGTGGATTATGGGTCGGTGGCATCATCGAGCCGTCCTTCTTCAAAGACGACAATTGCCAGAATGTTACTGTGAATGGCGAGCGCTACCGTGTGATGATTGACGACTTTTTGTTGCCCAAAATGTAAAAATGGGGCATGCCTGACATGTGGTTTCAACAAGACGGTGCCACATGCCACACGGCACGCGAAACAATAGCCCAATTAAGAGCCGCCTTCGGTTAACAGTTTATCTCACGTTTGGGGCCCGTCAATTGGCCGCCTAGATCGTGTGATTTAACTCCTTTGGATTATTTCTTGTGAGGTCATGTTAAGGCTCATGTCTACAGGGATAAACCAGCAACGACTGACGCTCTGGAAGCCAATATTGTAGCATTTATTCGTGAAATACCGGTCGATATGTTAGGAGAGTGTGCCAAAATTGGACCTTGCGCATGGGCCATCTAAAGCGAAGCCGCGGACAACATTTGCATGAAATCATCTTCAAACTTTAAATTATATTGATCGTTCTATCGATTCCAATAAAGGTTTCATCAATTTTTTTAAATTGTTTGTGTTTTTTGTGTGTCAAATCCTATACCTCTTAAAAAATCACCCGTTATAATCTGAATTTATGTAAAGTTTCATCTAAATCCGTTCAGTCGTTTAGACATGACAGCCACAAACATACATACATACAATTTATCCATCCTCATAAAATTTCACTTTTATAATATAAGTATTGAGTATAGATGCTCATGCGACAGTATTTTTTGGAACTCACCAATTTTTGAACGAACTTCTCTGCCACACGCTTCATGCCCAAAATTTCCGAAAAAACTGCATGGCATCAGCCAACCGATACGGCGACATCCTCAGCAACTTCTCTAATAGTGACTCAATGATTCTCCGTAAATATTTTCTTCACTTTCTCAAAATTTTCATCAGTTTTTGTGCTGGGGCATCCAGGGCGAGCATGGTCATTCACATTTTTCTCGGCCTTCTGTTTAAAGCTTGTACCACTATCACCGTATACGACTGACAACGTTTCGAGTGTTTTTGAACACTAAATTCCAGTTTTCACACAAAATTTGATACAAATCCTCTGATACATTCTTTCGTTAGCAGAAAATCGCCGAACACGTAAAACACTTCAGACTTTTATGCCTCCCACCAACATACTAAACAGCTGAAACTGTGAACATATCTTCGAGACGAGTGTACCAACATAACAAAATGAAAAAATCGCTAATCGAATGTACGTAGCCCGCGAAATTTAAACATTTACCTAATTTTTTCAACAGCCCACGTACATATACAGTGAGGTCGTGAAAAGCCTCCCCTCTCTTAACTTTTGAACGGAACAAGTTATCGAGTTCAGGTAAAATTCAGGTAAAACGGTACTACTTTTACAACGTTATAACATAAAAATGATTGTGGTAACTTGGCTTAGTGTCAAGAGGGCACCATCAACTTTTTTATTGAATGTAAAGAGGGGTCACGTGACTCCTGGCCTTCCGATTCTCTTCCCACTGTGTTTGTGAAAATCGGCCAAGCCGTTTCAAAATGACAAGCGCTTGAAATTTGCAATTTATCGAATGAATTATTTCAACTATTAGAAACACAAGAGAAAAAGTCAGAATCACTAAATCAGAACTGAAAAATACCATTGAAGCGAGTGAAGCAAATGTTCTGTTGAAAATAGACGATCTCAGATATAGAGTCCACCTACTAGAAGAAGAAAACTCATTCCTGAATGAGAAAATTGAAAAATTGGAAAGGAAAGGAAAGCTGAACAATATACTTGTGTTGGGGTGGACTGTACCGAACGAAAGTATCACCTATGATTTCATTTGCACCAAACTCAGGAAACTTGTGGGGGTAGAAGTTAAGGAAACAGACATCAATAATTTTTATTGTCTTGGTAAAAAGAACAAATGTCCCATCAAGATAGAATTAATTTAACATCTGAAGAAGTTTAAAGTTATAAAGAATTGCAGAAGATTGAAAGGAACTAACTACTCGATAGCTCACGAACAAACAGAACAGCAACGATCTGAATATTTGGCACTGAGAGAATATCTTCAATAGAACAGGGAAAACAGCAAAATCTGTTACATTAAAGCAAACAAACTAATTATTGATGAAAAAGGTTACATACTCTCTTCAGAAATTGCAGGAATTACAGGAGCATCAGCCTGAAAAAAAGTCTAGTAGTACACCGGCAACCCCAACACAGTCACGTATTCAAAAAACACTTCATTGTGAGATTTTCACTAAACAGTTTTACAAAAACGCAACACGTGTTTCGCCTTACAATGGCTTCTTCTGGCGTGTTTTTACTACCTAACTAACTTATTCTACATAAACCATGCTTTATATAACTTAACAATTTGAAGTACCTACATTCCAAGTACCTGAAATATACCTGCTATACGTAACTAAGTTTGTAATGAATTACCTGAGCTCATGTACCAGTTTCCACATTTGAAAACATATTTAATAACGGGTAGTTATTTAATTCTAATTGGTCTTTCAGTAAAATACCCAAATTCTTGAATCTATTGATATCTAAACATTCTAGAAGATTGAGTTTCAAACGTTTCCCTTCTAAATATAACACGTCGTATTCATGACTGAACTCATGTCCTTCTGCTAAAAGATGGTTTGCAAATGTCAAATTGGTTTTTCTATTTACAAAACTACTTCTATGCTCTATAATTCTTTGGAAAATTGTTCTCTCTGTTTGGCCAATACACAGTTTTGGGCAGGAGCCAAAAGTCAATTAACATACTCCTGATCTATCCGACAACAAAGTTTCATCTTTATTGTTTTTAATAAATTTACTTAGACTATTGTTCGTTCTGTAAGCTATGTTTACGCATTTTTTTTTCAAAAAACGGGCAGTATTATTGGTGGGTTCACCCAAATATGACAATTTCCTATAACTGACGTTATCGCATCTTGAATTTGGATACACCTGGTCCATGGCTAGCTTTTGTATTTTTTGGAAAGAATAGAGTCTATAGTATCTATATACTTTATAACCGTTATTGGCCGCGATTTGTTTGATAAAACTCATCTCTCTCAGGAAATTACTCTCAGACAGTGGAGTATTCAATAGTCTGTGTAGCATACTATTGAATGCAGCTACTTTATGCTGGTAAGGATATGTAGAGGAATTATGTATGATAATGTCCGTGTAGAATGGTTTGTGGAAAATTGCAAAATCATGTTTATTGTTATTTCTCGTGATGGTTAAGTCAAGGTAATTTATTGAATTATTTACCTCCTTTTTAATGGTGAATTTTATTGACAGGTGGAAGGAATTGACATATTCACCAAACGTGCCTAATTGCCTATCTGTGCCCGTGAAACAGACTAAGATATCATCTACGTATCTGTACCAGTACAAGTAACTCTTAGTTATCCGACTATTACAAAGTTATCCATGAAAATTTCAACTAGCAAAGGACTCAAAGGGTTCCCCATTATTAGTCCTTCACTGCATGAATAAAATTTTTCGTCAAATTGAAAGTAACTTTGGAAAAGACAAACGGTAAGTAGATCTAAAATTTTCTGTTTTATTAGTGGATATACATGGTTTTTGTCTAAAAGACACTCCACCAGTCCAATTGTTTCAATCGGCGGAATACTAGGAAATGAATTTTGGACATCGAACGATATAAATTTTGCATTATGAGGCAGAATTAAGTTTTTAATATTATTCATCAATTGATAAGAGTTATTCAAACTGAATCGCGGCTTGAAATTGGTATATATTTGAATCAATTTTATAATTATTTCTGAGATTTTTACGGTGGGTGCCGTTACAAACGACACCACAGGCACAGGTCTAATCGTGTAAATGGTTTTGTGTAATTTAATGAGAGAATACAGTTTGAGTGATTGTGGATTCATGATCAATGCTCAACATTTCTCACTTCCATTCATAACCAACTCTATTGTCTTCAGGGTTACTTTTACTTTTTTCTGGTACCTAGTTGTAGGGTCATTCCTCAGAGTCTCGTAACTCCCTGAATTAAGGAAATCTATAGTTTTGCCTACGTAGTCCTTTTTATGTAATGCAATGACCGTTCGACCTTCATCTACCCTCGTAAAAATCACTTCATTGTCCTTCGCTTTTTTCTTTACAAATTTTACAATTTTAATTTCTCCATTAGACTGAATTTGATCAACAGGTTCAGATTTCAAAATATTTGCCGCGACATGTTTATTATAATTATAAGCACCTCTCAGAGCCAGCTCCGTTTCTATACCTAAACATTCTATGGTCGTAAAATTGATGTATGGTTTATGTTATAACTGAGTCCTTTTTCTAACCATCTCGTTTCATTTAGTGTAAACAGATTTACAAGTCTATCGAAAAACTTACGATTACAATAGTTTTCCAAACTTTGGGCCTGTATCTTGGGGGGCTAGAACTTTCACTATAACACCCTCATATTTCAATATTTCAAACAGCAACTGACCAATGTGTCATAGAATTTCTCTCCACAGCCATCATTTGCCTCCATCGACAATAATGCTAGTTCATACTATTTATATTCAGATAGTTTTAATGTAATGATAGCATATATTCTTGTTTTTTTTTGAGTACCTATTAAAGAAGACTTATTGTGATGCCTAAACTCTAATAAGGTTTGGAATAACTTCATTTACTCTGACCGCATTTTTGTTTCCAATGAAATGAAAATAGTCATCAGACATATGTCTCAATTGGTCGTTCACAACTAGACATCCCTTCCAAATTGTATATCCTAGAGCGATCACGAACTGGTTTCCTCATTCTTCCATAAACGTGAAACTCGAACGATTTCCTAGTCATTCAACTATCAAAAAAAACATTGCAGGTGTGAGGAAGTCCATTTCATAGAATCTCACAATATGTAACTTTCAACTGGTCGTATTGGGGGCAAAAAATCAGTGTTATTTAGATAATCTACCAAAGAATCCTTTAAACTCACGTTCTCTCAACTCTTACAAAACCTTTCCATTCTAAAATCAACAGGCTCAGGTGTTCGAATTCAAGGCGGTGTTATCTTCGATAACCATCCAACAATCACGTCCTGACAATAGTTGCTCACTATAAGAGTTCGGTCACTCTCTCTGGCCATTTGGATACCGAACGGGAACAAGTAAACTGGACCGAATTCATTGAACCGATCAGCAGTGCCCGAAAAAGTACTTCACTGTGGCTAACGAAATAAAAATGTAGAAGGAAAAAAATGTTGTAAAATGTGATATTATTGAAATGGAATGAATTCGATAATAAACGAATTGAGGTGTACTAAAAAAATACTCCCCTCACCGATTTGTATGTTTAACTGCGAATTTTCGACAACAAATATTCATCATATCATATAACAGTAGTCACTACCAACTTTCTCCATATGAATTAAAACAGTTATACAGATAGAACACAACAATGGTTTCCTCGCAGCCACAATCCAGAAGATAGTCAGAAAACACAGCCTTAAATTTAAATACAGGTTAATATACATCCAGATCAAACAATCAGAAATGAATAAATTTGTAAATTCAACACATTTTGGTATTGCAAGATTTTTTCAGAAAAAACAATTTTGAAGTGGCATTCAGGCCACATGCCAGGTTATCTGATTTCCGTTTACTGTCAAAGATGAAGTGGACACGATGGATGAATCTGGAATTTACAAGCTCAAGTGTCCCGAGTGTAATAGTGTTTATGTGAGACAATGTGACCACAATTTCTCAAAACGGTATACTGAACATGAGAGATCCTTCAGACTAAGTTAAAATGATTCGACGTTTTCAAATCATTCCTTGGGATACAACCACAAGTTCCCGAATCTAAACGACACGGACCAAATTGACCTGGTCTACTCTCCGGTTTCCAGATTGGCGTACCCAACAAAATTTAGGCAATTAAATCATCATGGACCATTTGTTATTACCGACAGTGGTTATATAGGTATATAAGGGTATACATTGTTAATTATTTCATTGTTCGGCCTCAGAAGGGC
The DNA here is from genome assembly GCA_015342045.1 of Leptinotarsa lineolata. Classification (NCBI taxonomy): domain Eukaryota; kingdom Metazoa; phylum Arthropoda; class Insecta; order Coleoptera; family Chrysomelidae; genus Leptinotarsa; species Leptinotarsa lineolata. The sequence continues at coordinate 11,642 of WOGR01002173.1, read as the reverse complement.
ACACTCTTGTGAAGCCCTAAGACTGGTTGAAAACGCAATCGCAGAGATGAATAGAAAACACCACGTACAGATCCTTCTATTAGACATCTCTGAGGCCTTTGACCGTGTTTGGCACGATGGCCTTCTACAAAAGATGATTACATTCAACCTACCACTGGGTCTAGTCAAGTGGATAGGGTCCTACCGGAAGGACAGAACTTTCACCGTCAAACTGAATAACATACGATCACCGGTAAGACAGATAGAGGCCGAAGTGCCGCAAGGGGCAGCCCTTTCGCCCACTCTGTACAACCTCTACGTCAGCGATCTCCCGAGACCTAACCACGTCAAGACCTCTCTCTATGCAGATGACACCGCCCTAATGTCTTATTCCATGGCAAGAGAATTCGGCGTAGCATACTTGCAGACTGCAATTGCACAATTAGAGACATGGTTTCTGGATTCGAAAATTCAGGTAAACCCTGCAAAAACCCAAGCGATAGTGCTAGGTAGAAAACACTCCCATTCGCAACTTAGAGTTGTCTTGTCTGGACAAGAAATCGCCTGGAGCTCCCAGGTAGTGTATCTAGGTCTTACTATAGACCGCAGACTCACCTAGGCAAAACATCGAAACCGTGAAGACGAAAGCGAATGCGAGGATTGCACTATTGTATCCTCTTATAAACCGCAAAAGTAAGATGAGTCTTGAGAACAAAGTCCTAATTTATAAGGCAATGTTCAAACCGATGATACTGTTCGCAACAGGAGTCGTAGGCCAAACAGCAAAATCTCAAAGTGAAAGTCTGGAATGGGTCCAGAGCAAAATTCTAAGGATGTTAACAAACGCTCCGCGGTACGTACGGAACATAAGACGGGATCTGAACCTTCCTTCTATTAGGGAGAGTATTCAGTCCCGAAATAGAGGAGTTTTCGAAACAGCGGAAACTCACGAAAATCCCTTAGTCAGGATGGCAGTAGACTATGATATCGACGACCCTTCCCGCTTTAAAAGGCCTCGCATTTTCGCGAGGTGAGGTCATTGGCTAGTGACCTCGTAAGCTACGAGATGATTTTCCAAAATCATCAAAGAAACGCGGCGGCGAGAATTTAAGGTCTCGACCGTGCCTCGCACCTCTGAGAGTTTTAACTAAGCCTATTGTCACAGGCAGAGAGTACGAAAGAGTCAGGGATTTTAATATCCAACTCGTTTTATCGGAGCACACCTGTTTGCAATTATTTCAGTTTATTGTATTCGTTTGAAAATGTCCTTGTAGAACGAAACTGCAGTAACGTTAGTTATAAGTACAAAGTGGTATAAAAACATCGGAAGTTTTGATTCTCATTTTTCATCAACTCTCTAATTTAAAATGCAACACTTTGCATATTGTTTAATTTTTATATTCTTCGGCAAACTCTAACATATTTTGTGTACATTGTTTTATACTTGCCTTCAGTTGTTTCAGAAATATCCAGTGTGTTCAGATCCATTGTAAAAATTAATAGGCAATACATTTTTTTGATAAACAGTTAACGAAATTCTAACGACTATAACACAAACTATAACAAAACTACTGTCATTTAGTCACAGAACAGCTTGCTGAAGCCAGGCGTTTTATACAAAACTATACAAAACGAATTATAGATTTTTTAAAATTTCATGTAAGCAAAAAGAAACGTTGAACTGATTTTTAATTATTTGTTCGAAAAGATCTAGAGAAAAAATAAGTATTCATTGTGTTGTAGCAAAGTTCTGTGAAAAATGAATTTCTCTCTGCTTGAAAGTTATCAATTCAATTTATTCTAGGCCAAGAAATGAACATGTTGAGGAGCATGGAATAAATATAATAAAAAACTCATTCACTAGCACTTTATGTCGACCTGAATTTCGCTCAGATCAGTTAATTTATCATCTTCAAATGTCCAAAATTGTTCAAGTCATCTATTCATCATGCTAACTTGATTAGCGAAACGCATGTCGACGTAGAGGAAAATTACTCTAGTTCTGATGAGTGGGAAAAGTGTTTTCATTAAATTTTTCCACCTGTTGGACACCTTTTGATCTACTATAGGTGCATTTCTACTAGGATATTTGATATATCGACTAAAATATGTACGCTCCACAGCGTCCATATTTTAGTCGCACCTTTCATCGTGCTAATATTAGCACGATGAAAGGTGCTTTTATCGTTTATCCTTAACATGCACACGTTTCGACTTTTGAGGGTTGTCGTCAGTAAGGGCCGACATCTAGTTATCGGGAAAATTGATTTTAACAGATTTCAACTTTGCTTACTCCAAAGTTTACGCCCCAGTTCAAACGATCGCCAAAACTGAGTATACAGCAAAATTTCGGTGGATAACTTAGATATACATAATACAGTGACACCAGAAAAAGAAAAAATGTGAATTGTACAAATTAAAAGATACTGGGAGGAAACGATCAGGGGCTGAAATCCGTTGACAAAAATACTGGACTTGTGAAAAAAATTCATCTTTTTGGGAAACAGACTGTAGCAGGTGCACTCTGAAATTGATTCCATATTTGTTCCAGGATCACTTTTTAATATCTGTTATAACATCTTCAATTTGGTGATAATCAATAAATATGGGTGGATATGTCATCTGAGATCAAACTTTTGCGACTGATTTCAGAATAATTTTGAATATTACGTAATACCTATTTCCTATGTTTTTCAATTAGAAAAATATGTTTCAATACCATCAGCTATGGTCATTACAAATGACAACCCTCAGAAGTCAAAATTTATACGAACTAAGGGTTAACAGGATATTACCTCTCAACATGCAATCTCTAGCACTGTTTGGACGATATGCAGTAAACATGGATATTTCCACAGTTGAGACCATAACCAGCGTTCACATAGAGGTTGGATGAGTAGAAAGAACCACTCATGTTAACAAATAGGCTACCGTCCGTATACTATATGACATTTCCTCATAGTACGGGTTTCATTAGGAAGAGAGCATATACAAACACGTTTCTGGTTATTATTTCATAACCACAAATCTTTAGAACGAGGTAAACCCTCTCTTTGTCTCTTCATGGATTTAACTAAGGCATTTGATACTGTTGATCATTGTGTGGTCTCACGAACACTAGAAAATAAAGGCATTAGAGGTAATTTTTTTAAATTTTTCAAATGTTACCTCGAACACAGAAAGCAAGCTGTCAGAGTGAACGATACCACTAGTGATCTAAAGTAATTAATTATATTGATGATTTATTCAAATTACACAGTGAGCGTGAGATCATTGGATATGCTGATGATACGCCAATATTTTATGAGGCAGAAACCTGGACTTTGCTTAAAAATAAAGATTGAAAAAGACTTTGAACTCGTAAAAAAAATGGTTTGACAACCGTCTTCTAACAGTCATTCTAGAAAAACCCAACTTTTTGCCTTTCAGCTGCAATATATCGAATAGCTATCCATATAGAAGTATAAAAATTACTCATTCAAGGTAATATAATTGAAATTCACTCTGTGAAAGAAATTCATTATTTTGGTATATATATCGATGGACATTTGAAATGGGACGCTCATATAAAATATACTATTAAAAAACTCCAATTAATACTGTATAGATTTCGACTACTCAAAACATGTTTACCAACGAATGAAGTAGAAAAACTCTATTCCGCCTTAGTGGAACGTCACCTGAGATACAGTATTATAGCGTGGGGCTCAGTTTTGCGGGTACATTTAATTCCATTAGAAATTATTCAGAGGAAATTTTTAAAATTAATTTATTCGAAAATGACGGTTTTCAACAGATCGACTATATAAGGAATGTTCTTTTATGGACCTCCGACACCTACACTATTTTTGTACATATGTAAAATATCACTTTAGTAAAAATAAAGCACTAGTCTGAAATCACAAGTATAGCACTCGACATCGTGAAAAACTCACTTACTCAGTCATCGTGAAAAAATCAATATCACAAAGAGCATACTCTTTGACTGCTGCAAAACTTTATAATACAACACCGAAAATGATAAGAAATATATTTCATAAGTCATTGTTCAAAAAAGAATTGAAAAAATTCATATTAGAAACTGATAGAAACTTCGTAATACATCTTCTAGATTAAAATTTATAAAACAGGTCCTGCACAAATATTTATTCAACTTGGTTTTATCTATTCATCTTCAATACTGGATCGTGTTATTTCTCCTGCAATATAATATCATCATAGCCTTACCTATACTGTTAATCTCAACTATTTTATTTGAAAAAATTTTGTATTTGTTCTTATTATATTATTATTATATTGTTTTAACTATTTTATCATATTTTGAATCATCATTTGAATTTATCGGGTGCACTATAACTGTCTATTATCGTTTTATTTTTTGTATTCTGTTTTATTTTATATACTTATTGTTTGCGAAACAAGTGCAGTAGCACTTATCGCCTAGGCACTTTATTCAACTTGTTTCCTTAGAGAAATGTACTTTTGTTTTTGTGAATAAAGATATTATTATTATTATTAATAATAATCAATATTATCTCAGGCTATCGTCTGTGTTAACGAGAACCTGGTATTTCAAATTTCATTTCAACTTTAAATTCACTTCAATTTTATTCCTAATATTGGTGGGCAAATGCAAGGATAACGTAAACCAATCTTCTTTTGGAAAGTTCGCTGACATAATCGGAAGTCAAATTGACATAATTCTGACTCAACAGTTCTGAAATAACTCGTCACATTACTTATATATGAATTTTGAGACTAGCCATTTATGAACAGGCCAAATTACTCGTAATTCCAGAAAAATATGACAAGCGTTGAACAAAGACACTGGGATCAGACTATGTTTCGGAAACTTTGAAGACGGTCACAAGGTTCCTAAGCCGTAGAAAAAGTTTACATAATACTGTTTGGCAGCTTTGGGGTGACTTACATATTGAAACCTCTCAAGAACATAAGAATTCGAATTCATAATAGGTATACAACAATGAATAATAATAAGTTCGAAATCTGCAGAGAGATGGAAAGCGATTTCATATTTAGCTTTAGTTATCGAAACTTCATATTTTAACTAAGCATATTTTAGGGCTCTCGTTCATTTATGATTTAATGGTGTGTACTTTCTGTCGATTCTAGAGATCGCAAAGACAATCGTTATACACACTTCATAATTCTTATCGTTTATTAAAGAAAATAAAATCCGGACTGGCTGTAGTCGACACAAACATAACTTTCGTCCTTTCGTACTCCATAAATTTTCACTAGTAATAGTTTTTTTAGGACTGCAGTGGGTTGAGAAATAAAAACCGTACATTCAAATATTCATCTACAAAAATTATCTCCAGATAAAAGAAAAAGATGTCCTCTGCAACATAACCATTTCCTGTATTCAAGTAAATAAATCATCACTTCTGGTAAATTTTCCAAACGGTCCTTACAATTCAATAGTCAATTCAGCAAACTTTCACTTTTGCCGTTTTAAAAGTCAGAGTAATTGACCAGCTCCAACCACCTTCTCACAAGTCCTCGTCCACGTAAGCATTGGACGAGGCTACAGACAAGGGCAGGTAAGCAAAACTTCAGATCCGTACTAGCCAAAATCGGTTCTGAAGGCTGAAATCATATTATAAATGATATACTATGAATAATAATATAATATTTGTAATGTATATTTCAGTGAAAGATTTTCAGTGAAATACTGAAGTGATATTTTGGCCAGAGATTTCAAAGCAGCAGGTTGCAAAGTTTTCAAAGAATTAAGGGTAAGAACACCTACACAGACTTGAAATATTCAGCTTTACAGGTATTTCAAAATGGTAGAGCAATGATATCGAGGACGTCTTGGTACCACAAGTCCCTGTTCTGAAGTTGATTTTTACAAACCTAAGACTTCAAAATTTAAAGTTCCTTTTTCTGTAAGAATCTTGAAAAATATATCATTAGTCAAGAGAAATTGTGAATTTATGTTCAGGTGATTGAGACACCAGGAATTCATGACAATTGTCAACTATAATGAGAAACATCTGTTGTTTTGTGAACCAGTTTTCAGATGAATTCGCGTGAGTATTTCGATGATACTTTAGCGATGAATGTTTGATATTTTCTTCGCTAATACTACACATTTGAAATCCAATGATCTATATATTCAGCATGTAGAAATGTAATCTATTTACTCAATTGAAGGTACCTAAGTAAAACACTTCTTCGAATCCAAACAGTTTTCATTGTGTCGTGATCAGTGTTTCATCTAGATATATAATTGTGTAGTTCTGTTCTGTTGACGAATATTCGAAACGACTAATTTGTCTGTGTCTTGAAACCATAATAGTTTGCCGTTCGTCAATCGTTTCATATTTGAAACTAATGCATTTCAACCACATGTTCAGCTAATTTCAATATTGCATTCATCCCATACTGAATGGTCATATGCAAGGCCAGAACAATATTCATTTTTCATTCTATAAGCCTGTCTTCATACCATGTTCTATAGTTTCGGCTTCTTATATGTGTACATTCTTTTAATTGAATGGATAGGATGAAAATAATACTTCACAGTTTACACAACACAAATATTTAATGCTAACAGCTGTTTCGACATACAAAATAATCTAGGTATATAACTCTTGGTGCTTTATAAAGCTCAGATCAGACCTCACATATGGAGCTCCGCCCCCTGGAGCTGCTGGATTCCATCCAGAAAAGAGCCATCCACCTGATTGGAGACGCGAACATCACTTGCAACCTTGATAGTCTGGAACTTCGAAAGAAGGTTGGAAATTTGTCTCTTTTTTATAAATACTTTCACAGGAGGTGTCGAAGTGACTTGGCAGATTTGATTCAACCAAGACCGGTACATATCAGGAATACGCGACGTACTGTGGCTGTAATTCGTTTTGATGTTCAGCTCAATATACCTCGAACTTCACTGTTTAACAACTCTTTCATTTGGAGAACTCCGTTTATGTGGAATGAACTTCCTGAGAAAGTATTCCCAAAGTGAATCGCTACTTTCGCACAGGCACCGCTCTCAGAGCGCCTTAAGGATTTTTTGTTGTGCTTGTGTTTTATTCTTGAAAAAAATATGTCATTTCTTTAAATACTGAAAGTTGCATTGATAGGTAGGGAAAGGTATCAAGGGACATTTGTGAAATTACTAATAACATCCATTATGACCATCTATCTGATCTTTCAGAACGATTTTGTTTTCATTGGCAAGATGTTTTTTGATTCCTATAGTTTCCAATTTATTCAATTTCAGACTTTTTGGTTGAATCTGTAGGTTTTTCAAATTTTGTGTGGAAATCATGTGTGTTTTCTATGAGATGATTGCCGTTGTTGGAACCTGGTTACTAGACTAACTTCAGTGCCTTTTCGCTTTTTCTTACATTGAATGAGATTCTTCATTGACTCCCATAGGGGTGTGTTCTGGTGAAATCTATGTTTCAATAAACAAATTAACAATGAATTATCGTATCGGATTATTGTTCTGAATAAAATTTGAAATTTCTATGAAATTTTCTGTTCCGCATATAAAATTATGTTTATAAATTACAACAAACGCACCTGTGACTATGTTTCCAAATACTGTAAGGTTAGGTTAGATTAGGTTAGGTCAGAAGTGAGTGGGTCTATTCAACCCTCCACCGCAACCCACACGGTTTATTGTGGCTCACATCTATTCAAACTCGACCAAATAAACCCAGCTTCTTGACGAAGCCGATTAGTTTGTATGGTGAGTGATCTTTTAGGTCAGATGGCAAGATTGTGGTTCTACCAAACTCTGAAAACCTGATTCGGTCTACGGCAGGCCAGCCACAAAGTATATGCTCTGCTGTTTCATCATATTCCAAACAAAGGCGACACACACACTATCTTTTGACAGTCCAAGTCTCTGCATATGATGATTCAGACGACAGTGACCTGTAAAGAGGCCTGTTAGATATCGTAGTTCATCCCCATCAAAGTCTAACAACTTTTTGGTTTCAAGCTTCGAAGGGTGAATGATCGCCTTGTAGTGAGCCAATCCTGGAAGATTTTGCCAGAAGTCTTTGAAAATTCTTGCCATCCAGGTGTTCAAGCCTTAAGCAATGCCAAAGACAGGTTCTGGTTCAATGAAGCTACTTGCAGCACCCTCCTTTGCAAGGGAGCCAGCAGCTCGTTGCCTTCGAGGCCAGTGTGGCCAGGAATTCAGACCAGAGACAATTTGTTAAGTCTTCCTATTGAGGAGAGTCGTTTTTGGCGATTTGCTACCAATTTAGACGTTGCTCGGTAGGAGCCAAGAGTTTCCAACGTCGCTTGACTGCCCCAGAAAATTTTTATTGACTTGAGTGTGAGGTTGGATTCTACCAATCTCTCCGCACACAATTCCTAGGTAGGTGGATATCTCTTTCCTGAGTCTGCAACTGAAAACACCTGCACCAGAGCCTGAAGGTGTTTTTTTATCCATCTGTGAACCAACAACTATCTGCTCTTAATATTTTCTTCTCCCGGAGGATCCAGTCCTCTCTACTCGCGAAAAGTATTTTATAAGGCAGTTCGTAGTTGACAGTTGGAGGCATAAAGTCAGGAGTAAATCTCAGAATGCTGTGACTTCAGTACACTCTGGTGTAATTTACATCAATTCTTGTCGAGTAGTTACCTCGTGGTTTTATCATTCAAGTAGAAACTGCCGATTATGTACATCTATGAAAACACTATACAATGAAGAAGTAGGCTAAATGTATCATTTCTTGTGTGGACTGTTACCCAGACTGACTGATCCCCAGTGAAAAACTTTCTTAAAATGATTTCCACCCGAAATTTTTCATTCTTATCTCCATTTCTACAATAGAATCTTTCCTGATGTTAAGAATTTGATTTCAAACAATCAACACTTCATCAGAATCTGCTACCGCATCATATTCTACATTTTGAAAAATTTCCGAGACCGGTCCTGTCAGGAGAGCGAGGTGTGCATGAATAGGAATGCGGCATTGCTGTCGTCGTCGGGATTGGAGCCCTGGCGCCGCCAAGTCTGGCGCACACCTGCACTCAACCGGCCACCGGCCACCGTGTGAACCGATCGCCTCAGGCCGTGCCTCACCCACATCTCTTGTTCTTGGTGCGTCGGCTCGACTCACTGCTGGACCACAGACTCACCTTTGCGCTCGACGAGGAATAGACGGTCGATTCGATTTCGAGCGGATTGCTCTTGGAATACCTTCAAACGCGGGAGATTGGCGGCATCGATCGTGGAGGCGATGGGGTTCCCACGGACGACTAACGTACAATACGGTCAATAGATTTTTAAACATGCATCATTAATAAAAGAAAATCAATATTTCAAAATGACATCTCGAAACATTCATCTCTCCTAACCATGATGTATAGAAACCCTGGTAAACCATGCTGGTAAACAAAACCGCAACTACGACTCTTCAAGACACGAGGCCATTAGGTTCAGGGTCACCAGAGGCTGCCCTCAAGGTGGGGTACTATCTCCCCTTCTTTGGTCGCCCCTGTTGGATAGTCTGCTTGATGCCCTCGTTGGAAGAGAAGTAGATCTGCATGCTTATGCAGATGACCTTGTCATTTTGGCAAGGTTCACGTCGGGAAGGACGTGGTACACAGGTGGTGCCAGAGGGAGCAGATGTCTGTCAACCTCAGCAAAACTGTGATAATCCCCTTTACCGGGAAGAGAAAATTGTACGATTTAACCCCACTTTTTCTCAATATTGAGGTCAGTCCATTTGGAACGGAGGTGAAACATCTTGGCATTGTCCTCGATAAAAAACTCACCTAGAACGCTCCCTTGGAAAAAGTTTTACACAAATTGAAACTGTCGTGTGGTAAAAACTTGGGGTTTAGGTCCCAAACAAATCAATTGGATATATGTGATGATTGTCAGACCAGACTTATGGAGCAATTGCCTGGTGGCCGAAAGCTTTACAGAAAACGGCTCAAGCGAAGTTCTCTGACATACAGAGACAGGCTTGTCTGGCTATCTGTGGTGCCATCAGTTTCACACCGTCAGCGGCCATGGAGATCCTTCTTCTGGAGAGAGAGGCTAGATGGACTGCATACAGACTTGTGCACATCGCCAATTACACATAGCAATCTAATGCAGAGTTCACTAGACTGCTGGTTGACACCAGAAGTCACAGCATTCTGGGAATGACCTCTGACTTTATGCCTCCAACTCTCAACTAAGAACTGCCTTATAAAGTACTTTTTCCGAGTAGAGAGGACTGGATCCTCCGGAAGAAGAAAATATCAAGAGCAGATTGTTGTTGGTTCACAGATGGATCAAAAACATCTTCAGGCTCTGGTGCAGGTGTTTTCAGTTGCACACCCAGAAAAAATATAATATGCTGCATATAATTTAATAATCACTCTCACATTAACCACTGACGAGGTTAAGAAGAAGAACAGGTAATATTCATCGCCCTCAGATGAAAAAAAACTGAACTCCGCCTTTTAGTTTCCTGTAATAATTTTTTTTTCATAAAACTGTTAATTACCTAATATTGGAAATAATAAAGATGAATCATTATTATTATTATTAAAAGGTGCTTTAATAAGTCTATACAGTATGGAGTATGATCCATATTGTATGTATACATAGGCATGTTTTATATGAACGTCCCGTTTTGAGTTAAAAAAATGGTCTGTTCAAATATATACAATGTCCCGCATGCTGAATAATTTAAAATTGCCAGTTATCGGCATTAATAGATGGAATATAAAATATGTTCTACAGAATAATTTATAATAAGTTCTGATGAGTTTTATGAAATAGATTCATAATGGTAATTTAGGGCTTTCACTATTAGTGAATTTAAAAAATGAAAGTAATTATTCAATAAAAGGCTAGGTTGTTCGGGACAGATGCCTCTTCGTTTCGTTTTTATTATAATACTTTCTTTATACCAGTTTGTGGACCTAATCGCATGCACAAATTGATGACTCAACGTTACTGGTAGCTTCCTTCGATATACTGAGCCTCAGCTTCAGGATCTTCATGAAACTTGCACAGATGATTCAAAACATAAAGAACACTATAGCAAGCGGAATTTTCGTGCGGAAAAAATAAATTTGCGAGATATGATCTTTTTTACTTAACAAAAAGGGGTTTTTGAGAAATCTCACTCTAGCAACCTGTACAACACTATAAACTGTTTTTTTTTTGTAGAGTGCACACCAAACTGCACCTTTATTCGCCTATTTAATGCTGTTTTTTACAAATAA
>WOGR01002172.1:0-18030 GCA_015342045.1 Leptinotarsa lineolata | reverse complement strand
CAATATTTTCCGAACATGGATAGTCGTGAGTCCTACTCCTGGATTTTAAGACCATTTTCTACTTGCGTCGATATTTTCAACGACGAAGATGTGTCAGCAAAAGTAGAGTTTCTTGGACTACGGGAGGATAACTCATTGAAAGTTGATTTTCAAAATAATGAACTCGGCATATTTTGGCGAAAAGCAGCTGCAGAATATCCTATTATAGCTGACAGAGCTTTAAAAATGTTGATTCCATTTGCTACAACTTACAGGTGTGAAACTGGTTTCTCGACTCTTATTACATTTAAAAAAGCCAGAAACCGCCTGAATGTGGAGCATGACATGAGATGCGCGTTGAGTGAAACCCAACCTAATATTGTTAAACTTGCGAATGCAAAGCAGTATCAACCTTCACACTAGTTAAGTCTGAGATTTATTTATTACTAGTTACCTAAACGTGCAATTTCTTACCTAATAAATATATTTTTGTTCGAATTTATGTGGTTGAATTATTTTAAATTAGCTAGGGGTAAACAGGGGTAGTGGCATTGAAAAGGTTAGGAACCACCTACACAGTAGGTTCATGTACTGACACCTATCCGACACTGACATCTGTCGGATATAATCCAACGCCCTTCGTGGCATTAGCCAGGGGATTAGTTGTTCTCTGATAGGTGTCAGTCCGTGGACCTACTGTGTAGGTAAGTGATGACTGGCCTGAACGAATTGCTCTTTCAGATGCTTTGATTCATAGCCAGACTTCAAGTATGCCCACTTACTATAGGTATTTCTTCATAAAGATGGTTTACTTTACATGTCGCAACTATTTTCATTTTTCATTGTATATAATAGATGTGTTCGGTTTTAAAAATCTGGTGCCGAGCGAGCAGATGCAGGTTTGATATCACCTGATCGCAGAGTCAATGGAGCGAAATACATTCAACGAACGCTATATTCTGTCTGAATGACAAGTTAACATTTGTGGAATTATTTGTTATCACAAGACCTCTAATAAATGATCGGTAAAGTTTTTTTCTCCACAACAGAACTGTAATTTATAATTTTCTTTTTGAAATGCAAACATTTCTTTGGAACTATTTAAGAATGAATAGTGGTATAGAAGGCGTCATTATATTGATAGAAATGTGTCATGAACTCTTTTCTGAAGATAGTATATGCTGACGACAGTCAAAAATATCACCAAAAGTTGATTTTCCAAAAAAACACTTGAAACTTGACCAATTTTTCTGTCTGATTCTAAAATTGATCTCAGAGCTAAGTGATATTTTTTCCTAGCTCTTGTAAATACCGAACACAGAGCAGATGTAACTGAGACAACAGATGGGCTTTATCGAATGCTTGCCGAGCAAAGCGATCTCATCAAACTTATCAAGTTTTTATTGAACACTCAACTATGGCAACCATATGGTATTCAAACGTGGAAAAATTTTGAAAACTAGTGTTCATTTTCAAGCGGCATGCTTATAGGAATGCTGAATATGAGGTTTCCTTACAAATTTTCCTGATTAATTTTTAGACTTCAGCGAGAAATATCAAAATTTCGTCTTTTTTTCAGTTTCATGCTCATAGTACCTAAAGCACAGAAAAATCAATTTTATGTTGTTAATGATAATCACGTACCTATGCTTTATTTGAATTGATTGAATGTAATGAATAAACAAGTCGGATTGTTTGATTTTTCAAATTAGTCTTCAATGTTCATGTTTACCAGTTATTGGGTGACAAGGTAGTCTGCTTGCTGTTTGTATTGTTCGTTTACCTACAAAATTTATCTCGACCAGTAAGAAGTGTAATTTTTGTAGTATACAAAATAATTAAAAACATTAATTTTCATCAAATTTCACTATTGAACTTAATTGATGATATCTACTTGTCTCTGTAATCAAATTTGTCAATATGCGAGTTTCTTTATTTCATTATAATGTATCACAAAAATACCATCACTTTTTCTGTGAATACCGAGAGCATGTTTTTTCAGTGTACTTTAAAAGGAAATCGTCGAAATCAACCAAACCTTTTTCTCCGTGTATATCGAGGTAGTATACACGTCATATTCAAGGTTACGAATTTTGAGCCATCGAACATCAAAGGCGGCATCAAAACTTTCGCATCTGTATTTAATCTGTGCCTAAAGTATATGTCTTATATATATGGATATGATATTCACTCTTAACTAGATCAAGTTTGCTACAATGTGAGAACAGAAATGAATTTTGAGGTAATCCGTTTTTGAAATACAGACATTTGAAATCATTTTTACCAAAAAAAATTAAAATTTTCATTCTCGTAATTTTTTTATTAAGTCTGCACGCTAGACCCTGAACCAAATGTGGAAGCACCTAAAACTTTGGTATGGTACTAGATTGGAAAATGGAACTATAAGAAACATTGAGTTTTAAGGAAAACACACATAGGCAAACCTTCATAAGAGACGATCTCTTTATAAAGTCGACGAGAACCATACAACTTCAACAAAGCAGAGATCGGCTCAGAACAATTACAGAGCTACAAACAGGAATATATCAAGAAGACACCTAAACAAAATAGGGCTATACACACCCAGCGTGACAATAAAAGAGAGTAAAATCTGGGCTTGTAGGCTGTGGTCAAATGGAACCTGAAGTTCCAAACGTTTTGTCTGCTACGGCAGCAGACGTTTACTGTGAGGACGAAAGTTGCATCTCAAAGTCTCATTAACGACCGATTAGCGATCTACGTGTTCACTCGTATTTATAATTTCAGAGGGTAGGGGGCAGATGGTGGGGACAGCGGCGGGAGCAATGGCGGGGTGTCCATGCAAATGCCTACTCCTGATTGGTCCGCACTTTTGCTGGGTTGTTCAGATAGGTCCACGTTGTTAACAGGTATGCTACAGGTGGGATTATGGTCGGAGTTGTATTCTTGTCCATTTCTGGCCTTGGCGATCTGATCGACCAAAGACATCCGCCGGAAAAGAAAGTCATTGTTGTTATGTTGTGATTCTATATATTTCATCATCTTTTGTGAGAATTTAGTGCCTAGTATTTTGGAATTACAGTATAGTAGAAAGAGATCACGTAATAAAAAATATGAAAAAACTGCTGTCCTATCTAATTCGACGTATTACCACGCACGACTCTATAGAAATTATTGAATTTGATTTACAAATTGGATGTTTTATTTAACTTTCAATTAATGCTATCAGAATATTTTGAACATATCGTCAGTGACCTTTCAACGTTTGAAATCTCCAGAAAATTAATGAATAAGTATATTTTGTTGCATGATTTCTGACCCGTATTTATTATCCGTTTCAGAAAGAAAATAATTCAATAGAAAGTGGGAGATTTGAAGTAGAATATATCTATGATTTACAATTAAATGTTGCTTGGCTTTCGAGCCAGCTCTAATATAGGTATGAAAAACTCATTTTTTCGAGTATATGGTATAAAATAAAAAAAATTATAATGATATTCCATTAGGAAAAAGTAAAAATGTTTTCATTTCAATAAATATACTGCTGTTTTTTGCCTCGAACCAAAAAATGTTTTTTACCAATGGACAAAGTAATTTAAGAGGAAAGTGTATGTCTATAATTTTCAAATGTGTTTTGTGTAAATTACATACCAGCCTTCACATATAAATACAATTACAATCAGGGAGGCTGCATTCAACATTGTTTCTCTTTCATGCAACACCCCAAATTAGGTATCACACAAACTGCTTGCTCACTTCAACAAATATTAGGTAGCCTTAAACACAAGATGTTCGAAAAGTGTCGGGTATATATGAAATAAGCTGTGAGGTCTGCAACAAAAAATATATCGGTCAGACAGAGCGAGCTATTGAAATTCGCTTCAAAGAATACGTACCACTATACGATTTCGAGAACCAGAAAAGCCTAGTGTCACTCAATATGCTTTCGACAACAGCGGCAGAATGAGTGAACACTAAAATTAATGAAATCTATACACGACACTAAGTTCTTGGTTAGTTTCGAGAGACAGGAAACAGCAATATGTGGCATGAGAGCTATGAACAGTGACAACGGTACTATTCCAAACAACAAATTGAATCAAACTGTTGAAAATTTGCGGAAACACGTGTCCGTGGTTTCGCCCCATTTTTGAGTGTTAAGTCCGCTTATTCACTTTTTTATATAGTCATTAGTTATAGAGTTATTGATAGCAATACACCTATTATGGTACCGAATTGTAGCAAGTTTTTGAAATTATGAATAAATGAGGTAAAATATGGAAACAAGATAAGTATATTTAAGGAACTAAATGAACTCAATAAAAAAGATATGATTATAAACTCAAAATTTAACGAAAAAATAACAACTCTATTAAACAACAAACTGAGCAAAGTGACTAGTGTGTATTGTATTTCGTTTCGAAAATGATTTTACAATTTCGTTGAGATCAACTTTTTGAGCCGGACCTTCTCAAAAAAACTAACGTGTTAGTTTTTGGGAAAATTTTCGTTTGTTGGGTATTGGTGACAGATCAAAAACCCCTACAAAACTTGTATCCATTCATCCCAAACACATTCAAAAAGAAGAACGGCAATTCAAACACAGGATTGCATGTCAAAAAGACAAAGAGTGCATGATCATAGTGAAAGCAAGAGAAGAAAGTCAACTTGTGCAAAACTGTTATTTGAAATTCAAATCAGTTGACTACCACAGTGAAATGAATTACGGAAATTACCAGTTTTCCCTATCTTTCATAAAACAGTTTTCTGGTAACAGAAAATGCTCCATACCATAATGTGCTAAGTGAAAATTCCCAACATGACATCGAAAAAGAAGAAATGAAAGAGTGCTTAAGATATACACTATACTATAATGAAAATCTACAAAGTAAAATTAAAAGTCTATGAAATCGATAGGATAATGGAGAATTATGGAAAAAACAATACGAACACGCTAAATGATTTGAAGAACCTGCTCTTGATTAAGCTATCGATATTATACGCATGAATTAAAAAGGTAATAGTGACGATGACATCTACAGTGAAGATCAGCAGCCGCCATTTTGCTCCCTCAAAAATTCAACTTTTATAACGGTATAAAGTAAAACCAAATTTCATTTTCACAACTTTATTGCGTTCTTCTTCAGTTGAATAAACCAAAAATTTTATAGCCATTATAGTATAATGATTGCGTTATACGCACTCATTGAAATGTAAAGATAATAATTTAACTCACTATCTGTAATCATTAGACATTAGACAGTACCTATTCAAGCTATCAGTCATAGCAAATATAATATCCTATGGTAAATGGGTGTATCAAGTATCTATCGAAGAAATTCTTGAAAATAGCCAATAAAAAGACTCGTTTGAAAATCCAGCTTCCGCCTTTGCTTTTCTGAATTTGTCACGTGATTGAATATAATTTGTTGTCATTGGTGTCATTGGTTATATGATTCCATTATTTTTGACGGCGATTGTACTTGTTGATGAGCGTTAGTTTCCGCCCGCTTTTGTCCTAAGCGCATGTTGTGAGAATTCTCAAGTATTTTTCTCGATTAGACAAGCAGTACATTTCATATTAGTATAAAACAAAGTCGCCTCCTGCTGCACATTTTTTGCGTTTACATTGTAAACGCTGGCTGAACCCTACGAGATGAAAAAATGTACTACATTATTGTACACCTTAAGAAGGTTTACAATAAAGTTCGCGATGGTGTATGTCCATATCTAAGGGACAACCCACAATAACATTTTTTATCCTCGAGAAATAATGGCTTATTTACGAAGCGATTTTAAGCAATACATTAATCCTTAGCAAATCAAGTGCCTCAAATACATTGTGCATTTAATATAGATCAATATGGCCCTCTACAGCATGTAATTTAAATGAATATTTTCGAAGATATTACAAATTTAAAATGCAGGGACATAGCGGTTGCGGCGGTACCGACCGGGGGACTGGTAACGTGTGCCTATAAATATCGTGTCAAAGGCCGCGCTTTTCTCTATAGCACTTTATGATTAGCAGCGATCACACGAGTTTCATGTATATTAAGTGGTTTAAAAAATCTGTTCTCATAGGGACAAAGGGTCTTTTTCGCACAAAACATTCCTGTTATCTTCTTTTTTGTATTCAAATTATATATTTTCCAATATCTTGTATATCAACGTCAGCTCAAAGTGCTGTCCATAGAAACATGATTTATTTTCAGAATTTGGTTAACACCGGTAAATCTAAGGACTGACGATGAAATCTATTTTGATTCTCTCTTAAACTGTCGAAATTAATCACACTTTTTAATTTAAATACACTTATTCTAGTAGCTTCATATATCTGTTGGTGAATTTGCAGTATCCACCAGTATCCTCTTGTTAAACTCAGCGTGTCGTAGCTTATTATGAGTTTTATGCCTCAGAGACTTCTGCTCTAACTGCCAAATAGTGATCAATGCAACACTCAGCTGGTGCTTGATGCTGGCATCGAGAAGCATTCGCAAGAAATAGCTTTTGCGACTGAACTTGTTCAAATATGTCTGAGGAATGTAATCCAAAATGTGTCATGGTAATAGCCTAGGAAGTAAACTGATGGATGTAGTTGTTACTACGTGGTAGAAGATCATCATGAAGAAGGAGAATTCATTTCAATTCTCATTTTTTTAAGCCTAGGAGGTAGTAGCTTATGTAAAATTCTATTAGAATTATTCATTTCTTGCCTCTTTTTGAGGCAATTGTCTTAGACTGCTTTGATTACGCTAAAAAAGTATTCCTTCAGCGGTCAGAAGAGACTGTTTCTCAGTTCGTGGACAATGAATCCTACATATAAATCGATAAGGCAGTTATTGATGTCTAAATTGCAGTTTAGAATGCACCAGCTTACGTCAGTAATGACGTGTATCAAACGTCAATATTCGGAAAATTTGACGTAGATAAAAGTAAATGTGTCACCTTCTGTTATTACGGTTGTTGCATGGCACACAAATAAGTAAGTAATAATAAGCAAATATAAGTTATTAGATCAACAATAAGAATCATGTGAGGTTCTAAGTATGGAGATTTCTACACCAATTCAACACACGAATGTTTATTGTCACCAATGAGCCCAGCTTCTTAAGAGAGCCGATTATAAATAGTTTGTTTGCTTGGTAATATTTTGTCCAATGGCAAAACTGTCATCTCCTGTCGCTTTAATCTGTTCGAGTGGATGCTTCTAGCTCAACTGTTCCATGCCAAAGCACAGTACGAGAGATGAAAAATTAAAAAAGCAAGATGAAAGTATAAATCTTAGACATCTTTTGTAAGATATAACTAGGAGAAACTGTGTTTTTGATATGCGATGGACGTGGCTAAAACCCCGGCTACTTCATTTTTTCCTTAACGTAATACTATTGATTTCTTGTAGCTCACAGGCTAAGGAGTTATGGATCAATATTCTTGTTCTGATAGCAGCCTCAGGTGTCTTTCATGAGCATTTTCAGAGGTCATCTATGGACAAATCCTACTGTGCTGTATAAGTAGTTTCAGCTAAACTTCAGCTATATAAGTTCACAACCGGTTACGTGACGTCTATTCTATCTACGCAATCTTCCTAGTTTCTGATTAAATGGACTCTAATTATTGTACCAGACCTAATTATTATGTGTGAGTCATTATCAATTAGATAACTACATGAAATATTTTGAACAATTTTATTTGATATTTGAAATTAAAAAGATAACACAAATTTCATGAAATCGTACAAACAACAGCAGTGTTTAATAATATTTTGTGCAGAAAAGTATGTTTTTCGATGACTTGTTAATTAATTAGGATATTGAGAATTATAGGGAGCACCAAATTGTTCCTCCGGCCGGACCTGGTGACGGAAGACCAAAAGAGTGGCTTTTAATTTCCCTCATTTTTTGTCAATTAACAATAAACATTCCTAGCTGATCAAAAAAAAGTACATGTACATATTCCATTAAATTTTTTATCATTATTTGTTCCACTACTAATACAGCAGTCACAAACAAATTTGGCGGTACAGCGCATATCTTTTTGCCTTGAAGCAGACTGTTCGCGTGGCTTTGGCTTCGATATTCTACTTTCGTCTGTCGGTTCGAGCAGGCAGGTTGTGCAGTCTGGTGTGTCTGGTCAGTGCTAGGAAACATCTCGTTTGTCAAATTTCAGTGAACGGTGAGTTTTTTATGAATTAAAAGTTGCTTCATTTGTTTCTTGAATAAATATAACCCAGTTTAAGAATCCGTTTCGTTTGAGAAACTCAACACCAACTGGAAGATAAAATGTGTCATATTAGATATACCTACCTAGTTTTGGCAATGCCATTCGAAGCTTAATTTTTTTGTTACGTTGTAGGATAATTTCATTTATTAATACTTATACCATATTTTTAACCTTTTTCACCCAACTTATTCCGCTCAGGAGCTGAACAAAATCAATTTTAGGTTAAGTTGAAAGAAGTGTTTGTTTTGGCGTAACAGCTCGTTTAACTATTTGTTATTAACAAGCATGTTTGTAACAAAAAGTATAAGCTGTTTCGTTTCTTTCCGTTTTCATTTTTCGTATTTCTTGCCTCAGCAACTTAATCTGAGAGTATTAATAAGTAGGTATATAGGTAGGTACGTAATGCATAATTGGATTTCGATGGCCACACTCATGAACAATCTTATGTAACTGTCAATGCCATTGTCTGAGACCCATATGCAGTCCAAGATGATTCCTGCGGACTCTCGCAGTGCAATCTCTAGGATGATGCAATACCTTGCCAAATTAAAAGATGCTTTTTTGAGTATTTACAAACAGTGAATTAGTAGTTGCTGTTCACTTATGAAAACACAACACAAAGTGGGGTTTACTCGGTTTTTGGTACAATCCGAAAATCATCTGAGATGCCTCCTAATTATTTGTCAGAGGTGCGGCAAAGGAAGTAGGAGTGAATACATATTTTCTACAAGTACTTTCCATAAAATAGTAATCTAATCTAGCTTTTCAAGAATGAAACCAATACTGAAAAACAAATTTACTTCTTTACGTATTTTCTCAATTGTGATGTGATGACACTGAATTATTCTCATTTTCATTACGTAGTTATATTTCTGGGGAAATTAATGTGCACAGTATCTAAAAATAAAAAATAACATAACCTACATAACTTCTGTCTATAGCTATTAGGTACCTAGGTAGTTATAGTTGCCTTCTCTGAAGCAAAAATAAATTTAAATAAATAACTTGGTGGGCACTTTAAAATGTTGACCTACCAAAATAAGAAAAACATTGTTCTATTCCCATGCAACAACTCGAAGATTGCATCAGCCACACTAATCGGTGCATTTCGCGCTTGTGCACCGAAATTCGTTATTACACATCCAGGAATATTAATGCGAAACGTTGTCATCTACTTTTCTCGGGATTTCTCCGACAACAGGATATTGAAATTAATGTACAGAGGCTTTCGGGTATGATGAATTTGATAAAATAAATATATCTATTATCATTATTTTTATGGTTTATAATGACAAGATACACGTCGGAATAACTCGGCAATTTTACAACATTATGTGGTTGATTATGTGAAAAGGTTCCTGCTTTGCACGAGGCGATTCGAAGTTGAGACTGATTTTATATAGTTTAAAATGAAGTAGGTAACCACCAAGCATCCACAGCGAATGAGTCACAGCTAGGCGGGAACCTATTGGTAGGCAAAGAAAAATCATTTATTATCTACAGTGCATTTCTTTAATGTCCCCCCCCTTTTATTTTTTGAACGGGTCAACTCAAGAAATTGAAATTTGGGATAATGGAATTAATACATGAATACTTTATTTTTAAGTGAAATTGACAGATGAAACTTTCAAGATGGCGACTGGGCGCCATCTGGAAAAAAATTAAATGGAAAGTGGGGTTTTGTAACACATCATTTTGAAGCTCCTGACGAATACTTCACAACCCTAGAATATGAAGCCAATATCATCACCTACTACTCCGTCCTCGAAAGAGGACGATGCGGGGACTACGGAGAGGATGTGCAGCTTGTAGATGGAAGCATCCTACAGCATCTGGATGCCGGAGAGACGTATACTTACCTCGGGATGGAACACTCACAAGAGGTAACATCAGTGAAAAACTCTCAACGCGGCAAGTATCAGCACAAACTCTGACAGATCTGGTCATCGGAACTGTCGGGGAAGAACAAAGTTGTTGCAACAAATATGCTTGCCGTTCCAATCTTACTCTACTCGTTTGGAGTATTGAAGTGAACTCGAGAGGAGCTGTATCAACTCGACGTAAAGACCCAAAAAGTGATGCATCTCCATAGGAGTTTGCATCCCAAATCGTCTGTTTCACGGTTGTACTTTTCCCGACAACAGGGAGGCCGTGGACTTTTCAGTTTGGAGTGTCTACATGACAGAATGGTACTGGATGTAGCCTGTAAAGTCGTCAGGAGTTCGGATCCCCTTCTCTGCATGGTCCACGACCATGAGAGAGCAGGAATTGGAAAATTTCTTTTTAAGGCAGCTACCCGAACAGCTGATGAAATCGGTTTAGTTTTCGACACTGAACGAGGCGATCACAACTCTGTCACAGCTTTGGAACCCGTTCAGCAAAAGACTCATATAAAAGTCGCAGAGATCACTTCACTTCTGCGACAACACAAAGATAAGCCAATGCATGGGGTCTTCTTCAATAACATTGAAGACCTTGGCTTATCAAAGCGCTTGACTTTCGCATTCCTCAGGTCGAGTGGGCTGAAGTCGGAAACTGAAGGTTTCATTATGGAATGCCAGGATGGTGTCTTTAACACCTTAGTCTACCGCAGTCGCGTGATGGGTATAGAGGTTCCTGACACAAGGTGCAGGGTCTGCCGCGAGGCGTCCGAGGCCCTAATGCACTTGTTGTCAGCATATGCGGTTTCGGCCTATATCTATCGACATAACGCGGCCCTAAGAGTGCATCATTGCCACCTTTGGCACTCTTACGGCATTGACGAGACACCTGTGTTGCCCTACGCTCTGGGGGATATTGAATCCGTTGTGGGAAACGAGAAGTACCAATATTATTGGAACTATCCGTTTCCCTTTAAGCTCATACAAGCTGATAAGCCTGATGTAGTCCTTCTCGACCACCAGAGCAAGACGATATTTGAGGAGGAAAAATGGAAAAAATATCGATATTTTCTCTTCGAATCCGCAGACTATATCCAGACCACTCTGTCAAGATGGTTGTTCTGATTATTGGAGTCCTTGGCGGAATGATACCACTCTACTCTCGAATCTCAAAATCATACCGGCTTGCCGCACTAAGGCAGAAATCTTAGACAGACAGATATAGAAGGCTTCGGGGGATAGGACCTGAGGAGCGGAAACTTAGGTTAAAAAAATAACTGTGGAAACTTCGAAATCGTAGGCATAAAGTCACCCACTTGTTTCATATGGATGATCTCAAACTTCATGCCTCTTGGTGAAACTATCTTAATCAGTCCTTGAGGGTGGTGGAAGAGTACACGCATGCTATCAGTATGAAATTCGGGATAAAAAAAATGCAAAGGCCCATCTCAAAAGAAGACGATGCGAGAATTACGGAAAGGATGTGCCGCTTGTAGATGAAAGCATCTTGCACCATCCGAATGTCGGAGAGACGTATACTTACCTCGGGTTGGAACAGAGTCAATCACAAGAGGTAACGGCAGTAAAGAAATGTCTCTGAAACAAGTATCAGCACAAACTCCGACGTTGGAGTTTGTCGCAGAAGAATAATATTGCTGCTACGAATATGCTTGCCGTTCCGATATGACTCTACTCGTTTGGAGTAGTGAAGGGGTATCGGGAGGAGATGTATCAACTCGAGGTGAAAACCCGAGAAATGGCGTATCTCCGTAGGAGTTTGCATCCCAAATCGTCAGTTCCACGGTTGCACTTCCTCTGACAACAGGGATGATGTGGACTGTTACGTTTGAAGGGTCTACATAACATAATGATACTGTGAATTAACTAGAAGTTTGAATATCCTCTGAATGGTTCGCGACCGAACGAGAGCAGTAATTGGAACATTTCTCTTTTGGGCAGCTGCCTAAGCGACTGATGAGCTCCGTTTACTCTTCAACACTGAACAAGGTAGTCACAACACTGGTTACGAGTTGAAACCCGTTCAGCAAAAGGCCCACAAAAAATCAGCAGAGATCACTTCACTACTGCAGCAACACCAGGATGAGCCATTGTATGGGGCATTCTGTACAACATTGAAGACTTCGTGTTATCAATCCACCTTCCCTATTCTCAAGTGGAGTGGGCTGAAGTCAAAAATTGAAGGATTCATCGAGGCCTCCCAGAATGGAGTCTTCAACACCATTTTGGCAGGCTGTATACCATAGTCATCTGATGGGTATAAAGGTGCCTGACACCAGATGCGGGATCTGCCGCGAGGCGCCAGAGACTCTATTGCACTTGCTATCTGCATGTCCAGCACATGCAGTCTCAGACTTTATCCATCAACATAACGCGGCCCTAAGAATGCTTTATTACCGTCTACGGCACTTTTATGGTATTGACGAGACAGCGGTATTGCTCTACGCTCCAGGGGATATTTAATTCATTGTGGGAAATGAGAGGTGCCGAATTCATTGAAACTATTTGTTCACCACCCTCAGGGTCATACAAGTTGAAAGCCTGATGCCGTTCTTTGGATCAACAGAGCAAGACGATATTTGTGGTGGTTTTTATCTCCGGGTAGGCCAGATATCGTCCGAATATAGGGCCCTTATCTAAAATTGAATTTTTTATCAACAAAAAGAGGAAACACCCCCCTATCTTCCATAATAATCGAGGTAGGATGATGAAACTCTCAGAATACCATCTGAATGGGGGGGTGGCTCAAGTGATATACACTGCTCGCCACTCATGATGGAATTACCCATTTTTACGGAAAAACATACTAGGGGGCAAAATTAGCACAAAATTTTATCAGATTCGTGATCACGATTAGCAACTAACTACAAACACACTTTTTCCCTGAAAAAATTTCAGTACTGAAAAATCCAAATTTGTCTCACTTCTCATGGAAACACCCTCGTATCTTCCGTAATAAATGAGGTAGAATGATGAAACTGTTAGTACTGATGGAAATGCTGAAAATGCACATACCACCTAAATGGGGTTGATCAAAGTGATATACACTGCCCGCCACTCGCGATGGAACAACCCATTTGTACGGTAAAACATACTAGGGAGCAAAATAGTTCGATTCCAATACCTGAACCCCTTCATTCTATCTGGAGGGGACTCTCAGATATCAAAGATGCAGACATTTCCACACATTCGTTTGGCTCTGAAGTGCTATCATCCATTTTGAACCTCTTCGAGGAAAATGTCAAAGCACCACATTCTTAGATTATCGAGATAGTGTGGAGCAGTGTATGAAAAATTATCGATGGCGGCATCTGAATTAACTGAGGAAGACCATTCGTTAAACCAATTATGGGTACCGAACATCGAAATTCGGTCCTAACCAGAAGTGAGAACTATCCAATTGATGAGCAAATACCGCAAAAAATGGAAAAAATCAACTTTTAAAGGTTCACATCTCGAAAACTGTAGATTTCTGAGCTTTGGCTGTATACACTTTAAATCAGCAAATCAAGAATTAGACCATAGCAAAATTTCGGCAAAATTCACAACAAGCCATTTCTCATAAGAAAAGTGTGGGGGTTCTTTATTAGAATATTGAGGAAACATTCTGCCAACCGAAACAAAATCAATCTTCATACTCAATGCAATACGGAAACAAACCGTTAATTAGAAAAAAAGTCGCACTCGGTAAACAGGTAGAATTCAGATTATTTTACCTACTTGCTGAATTGTTGTCTGAAATCATTTGAAGGGATTGAACTACATCAGTTTCACTAACTGAAAGTCATGTGGTGCCTCAAGATTACCATGGAAAATAGTTGCTCATTGATATTTACTGTCAACTTGACAATATTATTGAAAGATCTTGTTGTAATAATCCCCAGACCAGTTTTTATTGCATTTGTTGTTCGTTGTATCATTGTTGTTCCTGTTGTTTCTGTCGTATTTTGTTCCCATTGTGTTTATTGTTCTTGTGTTGGGTATTGTTCCTCTGTCCCAGTTGTTTTCTGTTCGCGAGTTTCTGTTGATATTTTAACATTTCTGAAGTTTCTATTTCAACTGTTATCAGCTCATTTCGATTAACAAAGTTCAACATGGCACGTCTGTCCTTTCAAGAAAAATTGAATTTGTTTTTATTGTTGGCGAAGGCGTTAGGCCTTATCGTGAAGCGGTCGCTGAAATCAATAGAATACACCCGCTAGAGGGAGCTGTACAGAGTGATAGTTTGATAGAAGGCACAAAAATATAAAATTGACAACAATTAAATAAATTGATATTGATTGTTTTGTTTTTAAATTGTAAACATGATTTTGAAAGTACTACTTCGAAAGAGTTTTGAACTACATAAAATTTTTGGCCACAAAAAACACTTCGTTTTTTGAAAATAATGGGAAGATGTGAAAACAAAAGTCAAGTTTCTTTTAAACAATTAACTTTTCGTGTAAAAATCCTGATTTTCTAAAACGGGTTCGTGTTTTGATGTCAAAACTAAAAACAAATATACTTCAATAATTACAGAAATTACGGGTGTGCTTCCGTGAGAAGTGAGACAAATTTGGATTTTTCAGGGTTGAAATTCTTTCAAGAAAAAAGTGTATTTGCAGTGAGTTGGTAGTCCTGATCACGAATCTGAACGAATTTTGAGCCTAATTTGCCCCCTTGTATGTTTTATGTTAAAAATGGGTTGTTCCATCGCGAGTGGCAGGCAGTGTATATCACCCATTCAGGTGATATGTGCATTTCCATCAGTCCTGACAGTTTCATCAATCTAACTCGATTGTTACGGAATATACGGGGGTGTTTCCATGAGAAGTGAGACAAATTCGGATTTTTCATGACTGAAATTTTTTCAGGGAAAACGTGTATTTGTAGTAAGTTGGTAGTCCTGTTCACGAATCTGAAGGATTTCAGCCTATTTTGCCCCCTAGTGGCGGGCAGTGTAGATCACTTTGGCCAAACCTCATTTAGGTGGTATGTGCATTTTGAGCATTTCCATCAGTGCTGAGAGGTTTATCATTCTTCCTCAATTATTACGGAAGATATGGAGGTATTTCCATGAGAAGTGAGACACAGTGTATATTGAACACATATTGAAACATAAATTGAAAATATCCCAATCGTGCCAAGTATCTAAATTAATTGAAGACGTAGGAGACGTTTTGGTAAATTATTCCTCAACTGGGGTTAATGTTTTCAATTTTCGAAGATATTCACTTGTTCACATGCAGATGCACCACCACTGACGGCATATGACTGAAAACCATTTTCTATTTCAAGACTAGTAAATTATACAAAAGAAACCCTAAAAATTCATCATGGGCTTGCGATCTAACAATTGATTTGTTGATTCTGTTGATCAATTGTACAAAAATATAATGTTTTTCTGTCTAACTATTCTAGATATGCCCTAAAATTTCCGATACTTCAATCTAGGGATCAGTATCAACTTTCTTCAGTTTATAGGTACTTTTACAGAATGAAAAGGAATGTAAGAAATATTTTTGTTGTTAATGTTGATTAAAAATGATTCCGAAAAATTATTATTCGCGATACAAAAACAATTTAAAGGTTAAATCATTAGTTCCCTCTAACGTCAATAAATTTAACCAGTCGATAGGCGATGCCGGTAGATAATTTACCTTATCAACTGAAGAATTTGGCATGTTATATCCACATTGGTATTGTCTTTCAAAAAACACACAAAAAACAGTTGAATTCACATGTCACGAAATTCTGACTCACTAGCTAAGTTAATTTTCAGTCTAAGATTCGCGCACACTTCAACAATTAACTCATACTACGCTCGAATCGCGGCCTTGTGTTTTGTACATATATGAAGTGCATTCAAATGCTGTATCAGTGATGTCAGATCGTGATATCAGAACTTTAAAAATAGAATCGCATCAGTCATGCTTCGAGTTGTTTACCTTTGTACGATCGGTTGCCTACTTTTAGTTATTAATTTTGCATAGCTAATATGTTTACATAAGCACAAGTATGTCTCGATTGCTCCATGTTCCATGCCAAGTGCTTTTTTCGGACTTAAATATGGTAAGTTCAGTGACGACAGCATAGCCGACGGAAATTTTTTATTTAAAACCCACTAATGAATACAGTTCATTGCGAAATTTTCGAAACTGATACCACAAGACTTCAAAATTTCATCGATAATTACTATTTAGCAATACCATGAGATCAACCAGCACAATAAAACCACGAATCCGTAGGACAAGTTGTTTTATTTATTCCTAATTGCTCGATTAGTATTGCTCGAAGATAAAAAAGTTTGGGTAAAATAATGGACATTCATATGGAAAAATTTTCAGGTCGAGTGGCAGCTGAATGCATCGATATAAGAGAAAAATTTATTTTTGATGAAATTTATCGTGCCTTGGTATGAGATCGCAAAGAAGTCAACTTACTTATTAGGTTGTTTCTAAAGTTTTGTCCATTTTATTGCCTTGTATTTTTGAAGATCCATAACTCAATAAATATTCATTCTAAGGTGTCGTGGTATATACTGATCGATAGAGAATTTTGTACTCTATACATTGATACTGTAATTTTTTTACAAATTTTAATTTTTTGCCCTTTTTCAGCTCATTACTGTCTGATGTCGTTGAGACATTTTCAGACAATTTTTCTCTACGAATTCAAATTAAACTAGAGCGCTGCCGAAACAGCCCGAAAAGTTAACCAGGCATTTAGCAAGGATGATGTTAATGAAAGCACAATTCAACGTTGGTTTGCGAAATTTCGTTTCGGAGATTTTAGCCTCGACGGTGAGTCCCGAGGTGGTTGATGTACAGTAATTCAGGCGAGGATTTGGGGATCCTGGTGGAGACTGACCCATCACGAACTGTGCGTGGGATAGCGGAAGAATTGCGTCAGCTCCCATGCCG
Organism: Leptinotarsa lineolata; assembly: GCA_015342045.1. NCBI lineage: Eukaryota > Metazoa > Arthropoda > Insecta > Coleoptera > Chrysomelidae > Leptinotarsa > Leptinotarsa lineolata. The sequence goes on along the minus strand of WOGR01002172.1, from coordinate 1,049 downwards.
TTGTTGATATTTTAAAACGTTTTGGAAAGGTCAACAAGCTCGGGAAGTGGGTACCTCACGATTTGAATGATGAATACAAATTGTCACGTTTCGAGGTCTTTTCTCTTTTCTTTTGCGCAACCAAAACGATCGGATCGTCACATGTGATGAAAAGTGGATGCTCTACTACGATAACAGAAGCCGTCCAGGACAGTGACTGAACACCGATGAGCCACCCAGATACTTTCCAAAGGCAAAAACCAAACAAAAAAGACCATGATTACTCTATGCTGTCACTGTAACTTTCTGCAACCGGGCCAGACCATCAAAGCAGAGTCGTATTGTGGGGAAATAGACGAAATGAACCGGAAATTGCGTCAGCAGCAGCCGCCACTAGTCAACAGAAGAGGTCTGATCCTGCTACACGACATCGCCTGTCCACACGTCCGAAAATTAAACGAGTTGAATATCAAGTTTGGCCTCACCCACCATACTCCCCAGTCCTCACGCCAATTACTACCATCTTTTCAATCACTTTGTTTACTTTCGCACAGGTAGAACCTTTGCCAATCAGGACCAGACAAAAACGGCCTTCGTCGACTTGTGTGACATTGCCAGAAGTGCACTGATTCAGATTGCGCTTATTTAGATTGAATTGAAAAAGTATTTACAAAACTCATACTTGACGCGGATATATGCAATAAGTTCCGATTGAGATACTGATGACTCTGTTGGTATTCAAGGTGGAGTTTGAATTCAAGGATTGTTTTCTTATTTTCCTGAAGTGAAGTGTGTCAATTCGTTTTTTATTCGGTTTACATATCAATTTTTGTTGCCTCAGTAGGGTTAGGGTCAAGTGCAGCGATACTCAACCTGTGGCCCGCGGGCCGCATGCGGCCCGCCAGCCTTTTCTATGCGGCCCTCTAGCGGCTCTAGCCTTTACTGCAGCCTGAAGGATAATACTACTATACTACTATTTCTAATTACCTAATTTCCCTGAGAAACGAATTTCAAGAAAGATTTAAGGATTTGCGAAAAATAAAGGAATGTCTTCTATTATTGAAAAATCC
>WOGR01002170.1:0-18043 GCA_015342045.1 Leptinotarsa lineolata | reverse complement strand
GAATATGGAAATTTCGGCACTGGGATGATTGATTTGCAGAAAGTCAATGGTGTTCGCAAGTGAAGAGAATAGTTCCCTATATTGTGTATCGCTTGGTGGTCGATAAAGGTAGCATACGAATTTAGTGATCTTCTGTGATATTATTTTGAACCCCATAACATCAAAGTTTTGGGGTTCCAGCATTTCCTCTCGTTGACAGGAGAGATCGCTTCCGATAAAAAGGGATATTCCAAAGTTACGTTTGAATCGAGAGTGGAAATCATAGCCGGTATATAGAAAATTGACGCGGTTTGTTGAAGCACTGACTTTAGTTTCTGTGAGTGCAAGAATATGAGGACTATTTGTTTGCAGATGTTGGTGCACTGGGTTTATATCTGAGTTGAGACCTCTGATGTTGCAGAAATCGATTTTCAAGTTGCTAATGGGCCTCTTAGCAACTGCAAGGAATAGTGGTTTTCGAATAACTTCTGCAGGATGATGCCCTCGAATCAGCCCCCACCCGGAGATCCGATTGGGGAGCTATTTTACCTCCGGAGTATTTTGACCCTAAGAGCGCCATCATGCAATTTTTCTTTATATTTCCACCCTTGAAACCGGAAACAACGGCACAGCAACGAAACGTTAGTCCGAAATGAAGAACTATTTGGCTAATAATCAGAAAATATCTAACTTAGTCATACATTTATTATAGATAACAAAGAAAACATTCACGGACCAGAAATGATAACTAGGGGTCTATCACAGGGATCGCCTTCAAGTCCATTACTATTTAATATTTACATCAAATCTATGTTCTATTTTATTTCGGCTCCCAGCAAGCTGATAACAAACGCGGATGATCTAGTAATTTTAGTTAAAGGAGATAATATACTCAACATTGAGACTTCAATCAATCATACAATACATAAAGTTGAAAAACGGATGGTTGATCCCAATTACCAGTGATCTATACAAAAATGTGGTTCAACAACAACAGAAATATGTGCCCAAAACCCTAATAGATACAAACACTATCACATTCGGAAAAGAAATCAAATATTTAGGGGTAACTCTCACTCAAAATCTCAAATGGAAAAATCACAGTATCAATAACATTAGACGAATTAATCACGGAATTAACGTAATAACTTGTTCGATCGATTACCTATTTATTTTGTAGAAATTCATATTGAATATAGTATAGAGAAGATAACTTTTGTCTAATTTCTACTGCACCTCCTAATGATGCTAACTTGGTTAGCGGAACGTGCGGAGAGGTAGTATTTTTGTTCTGGCGAGGAAAAAGTGTTTTCAATAGATAATATACGGGATGTTATCCTCTTTTGGTACTCTTATTATATCTCAAGCTAGTGTATGGTTCAAGAGATTTGAGAAAGGGTCAAACTTGGAATCTATATCACAGATGGCTAGACTTTTTAGGATGGTTTATGTTCGGTCATTTGTTTTTGATAGGGGAAGAGTGTATTCAATGTGAAATTTTTTAAATCATGTTCTACAGATAAGATACATTGGTTCCTCTATTTTAGGAAGCACATGTTTAAACCCCTAATGATTTTTTCTTTTTAAATTTTTTTCGGTTCTGACAATAATTCATTTCGCTGCAAAATAGTTTTCAATGGATGGCATATTTTGGAATCTACTAATACATTTTTCCTTTCCTGTATCTGTTTATCACCATCATTTGGGCACACGAGGTTAGTTCTAGCGCTTCAATATTTTTTTGGAATGGCTGTATCAGACGCATGATTTCATAATTTCTGTTATTTCCTGATTTGTGTATGTATTATTACTGTCTACTTTGTGTATTATAAATGTTCCCAATTTACTTTTTGGAAATCTCTCTGATTTCTGGTTTGCTGAAAATGTTTCATATTCGTTGTATATGCACATAGTGGGATAATGATCGCTATTACCGCAGTCTGTTAAAACCTTCCATATGCATTTGGTTGCTATGGAAGCCGTTACTTTTGTGAGATCTAGAGCTTGGATTATCTGAAGGATTCATTAGTCTCTTTAATGTCCCGTCATTCAACATTAATATATTTCCATTATTAATACTATTATTGCTTCCCCATGTATGATGATGAGCGTTCATATCTCTCATACATACTGAATTTCCCTCTATTTAATCTAAAAAAATTTTCAGTGCGTTGATTGGTAGAATGTAATTCTGAGTACTATACATATTTATTATATAAATGTACTTATATGTTTATTACTATGAACTTAGAATTACATCGTTTTCAAGATAGGTGTCATAGTTAATAACCTTGTATTAAAAGTTTGATCTTTTAAGAGTAGAAGAGTAGGTATCCCTCTGTATCTGTCTGTATCTGCTATATTGTTGTCTAGGATTGTGTTTTATCTAATACTTGTCATTGGTATGGCACAAATTTGCCTTGATGGTCTATAATCATTACCGATGTCATTTCTGCTATTCATTACTGTCTAGCAAAATTCATCATACCTTCCTTAGTGGACTGATAAGTTATCTCATTTGGATTTAATAAATTCCGTTCTCTTCTGTGTGTCCTGATATAATTTGTGAATAAGTATGTTTGTTTGTCTTTGTGTTGTTTTGATACACTTGTAGTCTTTGTCTAATTGTCGTGATTTCTTGTGTGGTTTGTTGTTGTGTGGTTAGGAGGAGAAAGTGTTGTGAATTTTATTGATTCTTTTTCTATGTGGTGTTGGTTTTGCATGAATTGTAAAGCTTCGAAATATGATATATTCTTGAATGTATTTCTTTTGTTTTTTGCCTTTCATAATTTTCACATGTTTTACTATTGGATTTGTGTTGTTATACAGTTAAAAACAAAACACGTATGTTCCAGAATGTTCGGGCAAAAGCTCATATCAATAAACCCAAATCTAGCAAAATACCATGAAACACTGCCACAACCAAGGAGATTATTCAAGCTCGCCCGTGCAAGTTCAAATATTGGAACAAGCTTATGGGTTGTCCCCAATAAAATGCTTATGTTACAATATATGTTTTATATCCTTTGTTTTCAAGTAGTTCGTTGGTAACAAAATTGTTAGCCTATTTTCAATTCTACTAATATGATTTGATTTCAAATAAAATACTTCCTATGCAATATTTAGTTGATTAAATCTTCCTATATTGTGTCCAGATTATTCTATCACTTCGGCTATAATTGTGAAAGGTCCCAAGGACCCTTCTTTGTCTTTTTGTCATATCAGCATTCAAGGTGTTTTCGTCTGACGACTGTAAACTTTGTTGTATTTATATTATCTGCGAAATATTGCCAATTGAAAATTGTTTCAACTTTTATATCATATATGTCTTGTTCATTATCTAGTATTCCACTATTATTCATTTTTTTTCTTACTGCCGAGTCCGCCCCTATGGCACAAAAAAGGAAAATATCAAATTATGTTTGCTGACAAATCAGATGGCAGTGATATGAGAAAAAATGGAAAAAGAAATAAAAAAGCCCCTACACACCTGATTACTCATCTGTTATTTCTTCTGGGCTGTGATGTTGTTAGAATAAAGAACACTATGAAATTTAATACACGCTGCAATTACAATATACAAAGCAATTATATGGCAAAGTCCAACCTTGATCACATTCTCCTTTTTGACACTTTACTAGCATGTTTGACTAGCTTCTTTGAAGGGGCTTTCATCTCTCATATTGAACGTGGATTGTTGTTTCTTACGTTTCATTTATCGCTTCATTTGTCAATTTTTTTCAATACATATTATCAACAGAAAGCAAAGAACACAAAATGGGGGAAACATATCTTGAAAAAGTCCGTTAATTATCAATTTCTGAATTTCAAATTGAACTGAAAATTGATCACTGAAAAAGTACAATAGGTGGCCTAAATTTTTATCAACATAACCACTGGTGAATAGTTTCATTACTAGTTCACTTTCATTGATTATTGTTAATGCTAATGATATTAATTTAAGCTGCAACAAAAATATATCAATATCAAATAAATACCTCTAGCGGATACATCAGAAATAGTGGAAATGGAACCTGAGCTGGCTGCAGTGGATATCTTTTCCTTTTTTACTGTGATATTTCCGAGTTGGATGACATTTTGAGTGATATCTGCCAGGGGTGTTGCCTCCTTTTGTTGCTTTTTTTTAGTAGGATTATCCACAATTGTTTCCACATCTCCTTGGCGGTGACGCTCTGAAAACAGTCACATTCTATTTTACTGAAAGCATTCTATAAAAGTAGTTCTAGTTTTCTAGTCTATAAATTTTTATTATTAAATGAGAGGATTGGTGATAGGATGTGATGTCATATGGAGGTTGTAAACTGTAAGGCAAATTTGAAATCTTTGCACTTTAATTCTGTGAATACTTAAAATAATGAATTCCTACTTACCCTTGTCCAAATGCACAAAATCTGCTGAGTCTTTGAATCTTCTTAAATTGAAGAACTGCTCATCAATTTTCTGGAAAATATAATTAATAATTATATGCCTACTAACAGACGCTTCTTTCTCAAAATAGGACTGTATTAACTATCTGTGAAGTGTAGAAAACAAAATAAAGTACACAAAGTTATTTTAAAAATACATAAAATAAATTTCAATACAAACACTACAATTGTTTTATTTGATTGAATTGTACAAATTTTCAATTAACGTAGTATTATCAAAAATATCTCCTTTGAAGAAAGCTCACCTTTCTAAGTTTTTGAACATCTTTTTCAATCGAAGAACTGAAATTAAAAGTTAGTAATTCGTCTAAAACCGAGCACATTGTGAAAAATGAACGACTTAATTGATTTTGAACTAAAGCAAATTTAAAATTTTCCAATTATATACATTACAAGTACAAATGAAACACAACACGACGAACACAATAAAGAGAAAATATACGTTACAAATTCAAACTGTATGAGAAGGATATATATGAAATCTTTTTGACATTGTTATGAAGTTTGACAAGACAAGTGCAGTACGTTCCATACGTTTCACTTAGGGCGCGTTCCACTAAACGCTCACAACGATCACGCTCACAACGATCACGCTCACGACCGCAGTTTTTCCTGTTCCACTTGCTTATTGGATTATTGAGCGTTTTGGGCGTTCATGTGAACTTCACAAATGACGAAGTTGAAAAAATGAAGTGAATGTTTTGAGAAGGTTACGTAGTCCTTGAAAATAAGTTTCAATAATTGCAAGCTAACGTCATTTATATTGAAAAAAAGTATAATTTGATTTTCAATATATGATTTCAGTGAAGTTATTGAACAAATTGATTTTGAATGTGAACAGAATGTCTTTTTACGGCAATTGGATATTTGTTGATACGTTGCAATAGTGCTCCAGAAACTAATTTATCTAGTTTAGATGAAGAGTGGATTGTAACTTTACAAAATAATAATAGTGAAAACCGAAAACTTAGGCCCTCGTATTATTGATTATGAGAATATATTTCATGGTTATTCAGATGAGGACTTCAAATATCATTTCAGGTACACGATTTTCTATAACGTATCACACTGTATATTTTGAAAATATATCTGATTGAACACTTACATTAGATTTTTCTCTAAATGTATACTACTTTTACTTCATTATGTGTAAGTAATTATTAAATTGATTACTTATGAGATTGAATAATGGAATAAGTTTAGAAATAAGAAATAAATTACGAAATACATATATTATTTATGTCATATTTCAAAAATTGCGCCGAAATAATCTCAACGTCCACTTCGACCCACCTCCTGAGATGGGTCGTTGTGAGCTTGTCGTGAGAGAAAGTAATAACGTCATGAGTGACATTTTCACCGCGATCACAACGACCGCGATCGTTATGTATGTGGAACGGCTTAAAGAGCATTTTGACCGTTGTGAGCGCTTAGTGGAACGCACGGTTAGGGTGCATTCAACTATTAAGCGCTCACAACGATCACGCTCACGACCGCAGTTTTCCCTTTTCCACTTGCTTGCGAGCGTTACTGTCGTAAACTCTAGTGGAATGGATTTTGAAGCGTTTTGGGTGTTCATGTGGACATTACAAATGACGAGGTTGAAAAAATGAAGTGGAAGTTTTAATGAGGTTACGTAAGCCTCAACAATAATTTTCAATAATTGCAAGATAACTTTATATTAAAAAATAAATATGACTAAATTTTTTATATATATTTTCAGTGAAGTTATTGAACAAATTAAGTTTGAATGTAATCTTTTACGGCAATTGGATATTTGTTGATACGTCGCAATAGTGCTCCAGAAACTAGTTCACATAGTTCAGATGGAGAGTGGAATGCAAATTTACAAAATTATAATCATGAAAACCGGAAACTTAGGCCACGTATTATTGATTATGAGGGTGTATTTCATCGTTATTCAAATGCACATATAGCACTGTAAATTTTGAAAATGTCATGTCTAATTGTACATTTTAATTGTACTCTAAATTTATGTTACTCTTAAATTTACTTCATTTTGTGTAAGTAACTATTCCATTGATTACTTATGAGATTGAATAATGGAATAAGTTAAGAAATTACATTTGAATTTCGAATGACAGATAACATTTATGTCATATTTAAAAAAATGCGCCGAAATATTCTGAACGTCCATTTCGACCCACCTCCTGAAAAGGGTCGTGAGCTTGCTGTGAGCGAAAATAATGACGTCATGAGTGAAGTTTTTGCCGCGACCACAACGACCGCGGTCGTTATGTGGAACGGCCCAATGAGCATTTTGATCGTTGTAAGCGCTTAGTGGAACGCACAGGTAGTGTCAGTGCGAGAAGAGGGCACTACCAGTTTTGACAACGGAAAACGCTAAAGTTCCTCTTTGGAAATTGTGACTATATTTTCAATACATTTTTATTGATTTACTGAAACTGTGAGTGTTATCAAGTTCAGATTTCACTGAAACTGAGAAAACATGTTTCCTGATTGAAATTATAACCAATAAATGAAAATGTTGAATACGTTAAGAGTTTAAATATGCACGCTGACATCCTCGTTATATGGCACTAAAAACGTATTTAAACTTGATTGAAGACTTGGTACCCTATTTTTAAATCACTCGCAGTTTTGCGTGTACGTAGTTTTCCAATCGTTCATGCGAACGCTTTCTCGAATCCCGTATGAATCACATTCTGACTGACATCACCTGCACATAAGTTGCGAAAGACGAGGTCTTTTTGTGATTTTTTAACGGTGTACGGCTTTTCTCTTATCTAGATGTACGGCACCGACATAACCTATAACAGTTATGTCGATGGTGTACGGCAATTTTTCTAAACGTACGACTATTTGATATGAGACGTACGTCTTTCTCTACTTACTTAGTTGGCGACATTGGCTGGAAGCAGGAAGGCAAAAAAAGAAGAGATGGCGAAATATTACCTCACCCAGACTTACTTGCTAACCATCACCGGCTGACATGTATCAGTTATCCGTTAATGTTGATGGTTAATATTGTTTACTATTCTGTGATTTAATCCATAGTTCTTTGATTACGAGTATTAGCAATTTGAAATTATTGTGTGGCAAGTTTAGGTTGCCTGTGTATGAAACTATTTAACCCCCAGTGTTCCAGACACATTAGTCCTTGTCATAATCTAATTAATCATTACATCTATTAGAAGCTTCTACTATTAGCAGTAGTACAAAAAAGTACCTAATCTGTGAGTTTATATATCATTTACTGTTCATTGATGTCCACTTAATATAATATCCTTTTGCAGTATTTATTAAACCACCAGTTCCACACTTATGTATAATTGTTCTATGATTAAGAATGAGGGTGAATTTGATTTTTTGATTTCCTCAAAGATGTAATGCTTGCAGATGCTTCTCTTTCGTCCAGAAGCAGGGCCTCAACTCATCACCAGAACGTGATTGTGGATATCACAACAAAAATATGTTTCTGAGTGGATGTGCCGGTGTGGCACATACTATAAAACACTTGAGACATGATCTTTTGTTGAATAACACTGAAGAGAGTCTTTTCGAAGGAACAGATAGAACATTCTCCCAAGTATATGTTGAAAATCCCTACCCCATTCATGGGCATCTGAAAACCTCAGAAGATTTAGTCAAAATTATACTGAGGGAAAAAGAAGAGTATTATAGGCAGCTCGAGAATCAAAGAAGAAAGTTTGAATTTGACAAGAAAAACATAGCAAAGAAAAAATATGGTGGAAGTGAGTATATATATCTTCCGAATTACCTTATGGACTTTTATCAAAAGAAAGATCCGAATCCTTCCTTCAATTGTGACTATAACTATTATTATACTGGTGGTGTCTTAGAACATATAGAGTTTGATAACTCAGATTACCTTATTCGACCAGATGTTGATAATAACCTTCTTTTGACTGACGTTAACAATAGCAGTGACATCAAAAAATGTAATTATTCTTCTCCTACTCCAATTTACGGTCTGAATTCCCTGAAAACAGAACAAGGATTGTTTTTAATTTTGAGGGAGAAGCTAAAAGTCAGCATTTTTCAAATTGACGATATTTTTTCTATCAACTTATTGTGGGCGAAAGATTTCAAAGTGCCAATTTTTGATGCAAAATTGAATGAAGATGAACCAAATCATTTAGGCGTGGTTTCATTGAGCAAATTCACTGTTGAAGATATCAAAGTTAATGCAACATTATTTTATTTGAAAAACGATGTTAAAACCAATACTGATAACTTTCAACAGTTCCAATTTTTGGGCAGTACCTTGCTGGTACTGATGGACAGGTATAGGGTGAGGATCTTGGATTATAAGAGTAAAACAGAAGAAGTATGCTCGGACCTGAATCTGATTGATTGTAATTCATTATGTACATTTAATGTCTTGGAAAATACTTTACTTCTTGCTTCTCGTCACTATATCATCAAGTCAGATTTGAGGTATCTCACTGAAATTTCATACTATTCACACTCGCTCAATGAACCCACCTGTTACATGGATAATGTACATTTAGGACAGGATACATATTTATGTGTAGCTGGTCAGAATGTCCCGGCTAAGGTTTTATTTACTGGAAATTCACCATATTCCTTACCATATAAAGTCCCCAGTATCATGGATACTCTCAAGGACACACGATTAGTATATCCAAGTTTAGTTTTGGAGAAATATCTGGACAATAGATTGAATTATTCAACAACAGGATTGAAAATTCTCAATTTGGATGAGGAAGTTTTAATTTTTTCAGTTAATAGTTTGGGTGAAATTTTCAAACAAAAGGTTTCTAATAAAAAACTAGATATCCAAAGACCCACTGAGATTTTGTTTGAGTGGACTAAGTATCAGCAAAAGCCTGAGCCTGTGCAGCATTTAACTCTGGTAGAAGAGGCAAGTAAAGTACGGTTTGCCTTAAATAGTAATTCACTGGAATACAAGCTCCAGAAATTCAAACTTGAAAGTAAGACTGCAGAGTTCCTAGAGGAATTTGCACCTATTTGTAAAAAGGAACACATTCAAAGTACCCTTGCCTTAGATTTTCTCAGAGTTTGGGAGGATGATGAAGAAGAGGAAGATGAACATGTTGATGACCTGCCAGAAGTTCATGTTCATGATAAGGTAACCAATTGGATACAGACACATGACTTTTCTGATGATGAAGCTGAATTCAGTCTATTGAATATTTCACAAGGAAGTCAGAAAACATGAACATAAGAGATAGGCACCTCCAGAAAAACAGAATTTTGTTATGGCATATGAGTTATTTGAATAAATTATATAATTTGATGAAAGCTTTCGTTTACTTTATTTTAGTTCATATAAACACGTAGCATAGTTAATCATGTCACAACACCTCACTCGACTAAATTTTGTCTAACTTACATTTTCAGGTGAACTAGAACAATAATCGTGAACTATATACTATTTTGTATCTCTCAATGTCACATGAAGTATTGTACATAAGAACTAATTATGTTTTGCGTGGCAGTATTTTACAGTCTATATAATAATGTTGAGATGATCCACAAAAGTGAAATAACACTTCGTCCGGTCGTATGTTTTTAGTGTTAGACGTTACAAACATATATGCTTAACACTTGTGATACACAACAGGTATCAACAATCTAGTCACTCATGACACAATTGTACACCAACATATTTTTGTTCAGGCAGAAATACAATATTCGTGTTCTGAAAGTCAGATAATCAAATCTATCATAACAGACAAAGAGATACCATCACATTTATAAAATGTCCTTCCTATGTAGGGGCTGAATTTTCTAGACTTCCGGCAGATGTGTGAAATGAAAAAACAAGAATTTTCGAAATTAAACTGAAACAATTCCTAGTTAGATGTTTTTATAGTGTCAATGAACAGAAAAGATTAAAACTTTCTATGTGTGTATGTTTACTCATTTCAATTTTTTAAATTATTGTAGTATGGGTATATTTGTAATGATTGTCGTAGTTGCATTTTGAAGCTTTTGATCTTCTTTACTTTTATCCATAAAAGTTTATACTTAGGTACATATTTTTCACTAACGTTTTCTGTAACACATTGTAATATCAAAGTAATAAATTAATTTATTGATAATGAGACTCAAAATGCTCAGCTTTAATCAATGTAGACACAGTAGTCACTGACAAATATATTTACTTCAATTATTAGTTTACCAGTGACCTGATTCATGAAATAGAATTGAGGAGCAAAAAATGAGTATAATACATATTCTTTTCCAAAAATATTTTTCTAATCTCAGGGGGCTATACATATTTACGAGTATATTCACACTTCATTGGAATTATTTGTTTCGAAAACCCTGGAAAATGCTTTTAGGACAGTTGATGAGCAAAAAATAATACCTATTCTTGAATTAAAGTGTTTTTATGCAATGGTGAATATCAAAGTTCTGGGTTAGGGTCATTTATGTAAATCTTGAAAATGAACAATTTTCATGAGGAGCTAGAATTAGAGAATAAGGTAAACATTTTCATATATAAGGAAATATGAGTTACCACATTCAAATATTTTAATTATTTATGACATTTTTGAATTACAATCGTCCCAAGAATTGCACGTTAAAATGTAAGCTCTCGTTAATCCTTATCTCGCACAAGTTTTGAGGGTTGTCGTTCGTAGGGGGCCGACAGCTGGTTATAGGAAAAACAAATTTTAAATAGAATTGCACTTCCTCAATAGGGGGATATTATTTCGGTTAAAAAAAAGTCAAACTTAAGTTTAACAGAAAAATATATTTTAGCTCTAAAGTAAAAATCCTTCAACAAAATTTCAAAAATGAAATCTCATCTTCGAAAACTAACAAAACAATAAATATTACGTTTGAGAAATCCGTACAAAGAATAGGGTAGGCGTGGTTTGAAAATGTTTTTGATTAAATTTTTCATGACAAATCTTTTGAAAACCACTCGATGTTTGCGAATAATCTCAACGCTATGTGAGAGGTGACATAAATGTTTAGGGCATTAGGGCAGAAATCCGATATTTTATTAAATAAATCGAATATTGACCGGTCTGTGTTTTTGTTCTTTGCTTTCTGATCGGCATAGTAGAAATTGAAATGATAAACTTTTTTGAAATCAAACATTCGATCACGCGCTGTATTTTTTCCTCTTCATTGTGTCAATTATCGTACTCAAAATTTTGAAATGCCGTTTTGCAATTTTTTAAAATATTTAATTTCAGCAAAATTCCTTTAAAAAGGAATTTCATTCATTAATTTGTGAAGAAAATTGTTGGACCTAAATCACCTTCGTTTAAACCTTTGTATGCAAAGTATAAACCTGTGTATTAAAGTATACAAACCTTTGTATATAGACTATATCTTTGTATATATACAAAGACTATATCTATATACAAAGTTTAAACTTGAGATTTTTTTTCATTATGGCCAACATTATTATTTCTACCCGGCATAAGATGGCAGTAAGAACATCAAAGAAATAAAGGCAACTTTTGATTTATTCGCAATGATTTGACATCAGATTTAATTTAAAGACCTCTAACGCAGAAATAACTTCTGCTGATTATGAATTATCATTTATCAACCAATATAAACAAAAATAGTGCTCAACACGTGCTTCCGTTGTCAAACCGAACGACACCACTCGTGCGACCAATCAAATTCTAGATAAGTCAGCTGCCCACAATTATTAATGGCGGAGTATGTGTTTTTATTGAGTTCATAATATTTTTATTTTGTTCGGATTACGATTTAATATTCGGTAAAGTGTTGAGAAATGCCACAAAAACGCATTTCAAAGCCTTCTACGACAGGGAAGAGAGTCGTGAAACAGGGCAGAGTTATAAAACCAATTGGTGAAGGTAAGTCCTTCCTAAAGTATTGCTATATGTTTATTTTGGAGGGATACCTGCTCCTTGTATTTCAGTACGTATGAAAGAGTAGATCATTTGATTAAATGAAGTTAATAATGATAATAAATCAACCAGTATACATAATACACAAAAGCGGACATACAGAACGGTGAAGTGGAAGTGTCTAAATTACAGTAACGTGTGTTTCCGTACGAGGAAGTGTCTATTTTCCATGTTGGGGCCGATTTAGTAGACAACCCAATCCTCGTATCTTTCCTACTTTGAGCCTCAAATTTAGTCTAAAAAAGTTCAAAGGGGTTTGTTAGCGGGTTTATGCAGCAGACCTCCTAAGACAAGTACTAAGAACTAGGAGTTAACCATAAAAAATCAACGAGAGCGTTTATGGAAACTCGATTGAGACTAAGAACTACCGGTTGAAATCTGTTCTGTCTATTAAAATCTTATTTTAATAAGTTGTCGCCTCAGAAGTCAAAACTTGTACGAGCTAAGGATTAACGGGGTCTCACCTTTTAACGTGCGATTCCTAGCAACTGAGAACTATGCCTAGGAAGTTGGCCAATTGGTAACTTGGAGCTTTGATCAAAACAAAAATGAAACCGCACCAAATTGAAATATCTATAGGTACTATTGAACACTATTGAGAACGATTGTTTCAAATTTGTATCTATAATAATAATTGGAAAAATTGATGGAAAAGTAGAACGTTTTTTTGTTATTTTGGAATTATTTTTAATCGAATATAGTAAAATGTCAAATGAAGAATAATTGTGGTTATCTTAATTTGTGCATAAACCGGACAATCTTCTAAGGTATAGTCTCAGTTACTAGTTATTAGGTTTAGTTACTCCTCTATGTTCCATAAAAGCATTTATGCAAACAACATTCAAAATCCTTATTTTATGGCTTTTTCATACACCAAATACTTCATCTTTTATTTTTACTTCAAGAAAGTTGTCACAATATAAATCAATGGGAGCGTTTATATGCTTTTACTTTACAGTGTGGTGAAAACATTTGCGAACTAAAATATAAGGTGAAAGTTTGGTTAATGATTCAGCTATTAGTCATTATTCTTAAATTTCAACTGTTAGAACTGTGATAAAGACAAGACGTTGAAATGCGCATGTCCACAAACAGATACTTCTTCTTCTTTAATTAATCTAATTGACTGGGTTACAACTAATAATATCGGTTTATGGGTCGATTGAAAATTATTGAATTCAGTTGATTATGATCGTTGACAACTGATGGATGACTGTGTTCTCGATTGGCATTTGGTGCTCGATCCTATGTATTCAAAACGTTTTTAGATCTCCAGTTCTTGGATGGTAATTGATGAACCGCGTATATTAGCCGAATCCTGAATAGTGTTTTGTTAGAAATACTTTTTATAATAATTTATTTTGAATAAAAGTGTATCACATTGGGTAGAGCGTTTAGACCATGGTTTAGACTTATGGAACTGTAGATAGACCAGGATACGTCCAGTAAAACTTTTAATGTTCTTCAATGTCTCTGAGACTGTTAATATTTATATCATATCAGTTGACCATGCGATTGAATTATTAGTAGATTGAATTGGCTGTAGTTGAAAGATGGTCCTTTAAAAGTGTAGTTGAAGATTCGTTCATAAATCAGTGGATTTTAGGCGATCATCTTACTAATTATCTGTAAGATGAATTTTAAATAATTCTTCTGCATGTATACTTGAGAATGATTAAAAACAAAAAGTTCATTGGAAAGTGGTGAATCAATTATTCTTTATACGGACCAGCCTATACCAAATTATAACCTTTTTAATGAAAAAGACCATGACGTTTAAATGTTTCCCATTGATGTCTTGAAGCTAATTTGAGCTATTATCACAGATGAAAAGTTACCTTCGAGATATTTTCATTATTTATTTTTCAAACTGGATTGAATGTTTTCAAAACCTGTGTAAACTTTATAGTAAGAATCAGTGGCGATAGATACACTCAAATAACAAGTTATGCAAATGATTCAGCCGAGGAATATTGCGAGTGGACGGCTGGTTTCAAAGGTATTTTGGAATGCGTGATATATTTTAATGGAGATAAAAATATATCCTGTTTATGAACGAACGCGTAAAACCTAAAAATAATCCGTTTCCAAACAAATTATCTTATACTCTAATGAACGCTCTCTCAAAATATAATCGAGAATTAAATCGTTGAATTTGGAGAAGAAAATGCTGCCATCTTGAAGGTGAAGCTAGCAGAACCCCCTAATTTGATAAAAAATAAATGGAAAATAAGCGATGGGGGCGAAAACAACCAAAACAGTTTGAACTTCTCAATATATATCTATCTTGCCTACAGTTCAAGAATGTGTCCTGAAAAATATTTCCGCTTTTATGGTGCGTGTTTGAGGTAGTTGCCCAAATATTCAATTCAATCTAGGAGCAAAAAATGTATCAATAGGGTAGGGAAGGAGTCTGAAATTAGCCTAAAATTATTGCAAGATCAAATTTTCCAAAAAGCGAAGGATTTCCATTTCGTTCTGTCAGATTAACGATAAAGATAGCAGCAGAACCCACTGACTTAAAGAAAAAAAAAACACATGGAAAGTCAGCGATGGGAAATAATAGGAGGCCGAAATGAGCCTGAAATTTTCATTATATGTCTATCTTACCCACAGTTGAAGAATAGATTCGAAAAGTTATTTTCGCTTCTATCATGTTCGCCTAAGGTAGACACACAAAAATTCAATTGAATCAAGGAGCAAAAAGTTGTTCAGTAGCGTAATGAAGGAGCCTAAAATTATTGCAAGACCAAAATTTTCCAAAAGTGAAGGGTTTCCAATTGGTTCTGCCAGCTTAACAGTAAAACTAACAGAACCCACAGATTTTTCAAAAACAACACATCGAAATTTGTCTATGGGGTGACATAGGAGCCTAAAATGAGCCTGAAATTCTCAATATATTTCTATCTTTCTCATGGTTTGAAAATGTTTTCCAAAAAATATTTTCGCTTTCAACATGTATGTAATATTCAATCCAAACGAGGAGCAAAAAATTAATCAATGGGGTGAGGAAGAAGTACATAATGAACCCAGAATTATTGCGAGATCAACATTTCTGAAAAACTAAGGATTTGGTTCTGCCAGCTCAACGGTATAAAGCTAGTAGAACCGTAAAATGAGCCTAAAATGATGACGTAGCCTGATTCAACAAAATGTTGTTTTCTTAGGTTGGGTTTTGTAAGCTTGATGTTGAGCTAGCAGAATCCACGAAATCTCCATTGAGTGGAGAGCAATGAATTCTAAAATAGAGTACAAAATTAGCCTAAATTTATGACTTGAAAATAAATATAAAAATTTTGTTTCTGCTAGCTTAACTCATTACATTAATGAGTTATAAGAAAATGCTATGACATCTCACTAAAACGCCATCTATGGGATCGACTGAGCATTGAATTCTCGAATATTAAAGATAAATGAAGCTCCTGAAGACGTTCGTTGCAAAGCCAAGCTTCGACATCGATTGCCGAACGAGATTCGTCCCCTGTCTTTCTCTACAGCTTTCACTGCAAGGCAAGTTGAAACCAGAGCCAGAAAAAACATTTGTGATTCAACACCAGACAACTATTTCGACCCGTCGTAAGTAACATCAGTGATGTTAAGTCTAACGCACACTGCGACAGGACGGGAACATGACGGGATGTGGTCTTCGAACGGAGACAGCATGGCATTTGCCTGACCCGTCCTCTTCCCGTCCTGGCATGTTTCCGTCCTGTCGCAGTGTGTAGACGCCATTTGACGCATATCCGATATACGTAGTTTTTGGGCTCAGGTTTCAACTGATGAGATGCAATTCATTAATATTTTTTAAAATTACCGAAGAAATGTTTCTTAACAAATTTGAAGATCACTATCAAATATAATCTTTTTTCTGCATTGATAATATTATGTATATCAGTATTTTGTAAGTATTCCACTTCATAGTTTTCCTTATTCATTATTAATTAGTAGATATCGTACTCTCAAAATTTGGGAAACTGAAAGTGAATGCAAACCCTCTGTGAAACTAATATCGCCCGTGAGAGATGTGGTATATACTGGTTTGGTTTTGAAATTTACGGTGACCTCGAATTTCATGGTATCAAAATTACGTAATGCCGAACATTGTTTACGACTGACCTTATTCAGAATCTTCGTAACAATTATTGCAAGCTCAAATAACAGCTATTATTGAATTAAATTTATACTAATGTGTCGATTGAAATTTACAAATTTCATTGTCATCGCTGCATGGTTATTATCGCTTGTTTACTAGTATATTTTTAAACTGGTATACTCCTGAAATCTTTTATTGTATTATTCACAGAGAGCCAAACTTCTGATGATGGTAAGTATTTGTGGTTGTTGATGGTTTTATTGTATTCTGAATTTATTCACCTTGTTGTTGTCAATGTTTTTATTACCAGATTACTGAACTGTAGTTGGAAAGAACTGTATATGTTTTTACCTACTTCATTTTCATAAATTTGAACCAGCCCCAATAAAAAAATGAGCAACTTTCATGTTACTTTTTGTAAATATTTTATCAACGAATGGAATAAAAATCTTATCTCAAATGACCTATTCTGAGACAAATATTGCCATCAACTTATCTGTTGATAACTTTATTCTCGTTTTCGCACTTTCTTGTTTGGAAATAACTATTTTTATGATGACAAAGAATACCTATACCTGTTTATTTGCCAATTGTGTTTATTCTGTTATTTCGCGGTGTCCACTACGATATTTCAAATCGCTCGTAATACCTCACGAAAATTTTTCCTTGTCTGATTCTATGATTGTTACCACACTGTTATCTGTGTTCTATTGATTCACTTGTTCAGGCTGTAGCCAATTATCTTGATGAACCATTTTTGTCAACCTCTTTTAATTTTTCACAAATCTAAAATGTTTTATCTTTGTCATCTAGTATGCCCCTATTTTTTCTGTTTTTCAGTACCTTGTCTAAACCACTCAAATTGTCAATAATGTGTTCA
The DNA here is from genome assembly GCA_015342045.1 of Leptinotarsa lineolata. Classification (NCBI taxonomy): domain Eukaryota; kingdom Metazoa; phylum Arthropoda; class Insecta; order Coleoptera; family Chrysomelidae; genus Leptinotarsa; species Leptinotarsa lineolata. The sequence goes on along the minus strand of WOGR01002170.1, from coordinate 745 downwards.
ATATCAATCTGAATTCGAAGACAAGACCGGTTGTTGACTCTATATGAGAAATATATCTCATAAGAAAATACTTTTATTGAGAGATTAGTATTTTAAAAAAATGAAATTGTTTGATATCACCTTGTCTGTTCAGGATGTTACTCTTACACTTATAAGAAAATAAGAACCATTGTTTTAGAGAAGAACAAAAGGAGTTTTTCTAGCATGTTGAGCAGTAACAAAAACAATCTCCAGCTATAAACTTAAATCAATAATGGTTAATCAGTTGTCCAAAAAAAAAATAACAGGCAGGACCAAATGAAGTATGAGTGATTCTGCTGGTTCTAGGAAGAAAAGACTTGTAACTACGAGACAGTTGGGATATTCTCAAGCAATTTATGCAGGTTATAGAACTCCTGACTTAAATAACTCAACATCTATAAAGTTAAAAAGTGTCCGGATGAAAAAAAACTCGTTTCAACATAATGTACCAACCATAACGTAAGAAAAAATTGAAATAATAAACGTGCAGACATGTGTACCGATGTGAGATTCGAACTTATGAAGTGGCGCGGTACTGAAGCAAAATGAAAAGGTTGAATGTAATATGGTAATATTTTAAAATTTGGTAGGGGATGGTTGAGTTAGGTTAGGTCAGAAGTGAGTGGGTCTATTCGACCTTCCACCGCAACCCATAAGGGTTTATTGTGGCTCACACCTATTCAAACTCGACCAAATAAACCCAGCTTCTTGACGAAGCCGATTA
>WOGR01002169.1:0-18044 GCA_015342045.1 Leptinotarsa lineolata | reverse complement strand
CTGTAGATCATCAGCATATATGTGGTAGTTACAGTGCTGCAGAGCCTCATGGAATGTTGCAGTAAATAAATGAGGTGAACAGAAGTGGACCCAAAATACTACCTTGAGGAACACCGTATGAGACATGAGCAAAATTAAAAGTTTTATCATTCAGAGTAACACGTTGAAGTCTATTTGATAAGAGTGAAGTAATGAGTTTTCAAGCATTTTGGTCAAACTTTAAGTAATGAAGTTTAGATAGGGGAAATCTGTGGTTTATCAATTCAAATGCTTTCGAAAAGTCTACTAAGTACAGTTACTTTATTTTCATCAATACTTTTGATACAGTGCTTATTAACAGAAAAACAGATTTTAAACAGACAGATAATGTCATCCGTTATGTTTGCAAGTGCACTCACACAACTGTAACCAGATCTGACCCGATTGCTTTTGAGGAAGAATTGAAGACTGTTCAACAAAGATTCGTATTTGTATTTCCTTATTTTTTCTAGAATTTTGGACAGAGCTGGAAGAATACTGAGGTGATTGAAGTCTTTTGGTTAGTTCACCTTCGGCAGGGGAACTATGTTGGCCATTTTCTAGGCATATATTTATTATATGTGTTATATATGGAATTATAGTAGGGCAGCAAAAGTGTGAAAATGTGATATTGACTTGATCAGTACCAAAAGCTTTAGAGCTGATATTGTAAATCACATTCGAAATCGTTGTTTCGCTAGTGTGTTCGAACGAGAAGTAGTCATTGATGCCATTTTTCAAGTGTTCAGAATAGAAATCAATAAAATTTTCATTAGGTTCCAACATGTTTTTCGAAATATCCGTAAAATGATTATTCAGTTGGTTAACGTCGCTGAGATGCTTTGGTATTTGCCTATTTTTATTTTTGCAGATGTTTAGTTACTTAAGTTCATTCCATTTTTCCTTTGATGAACAATTTCTACATTTAAATTTCAAAACTACTTTTTTTAATTTTATTGGGCAAGTAGTATAATTCCTCAATTGTTTTTAGTGGTCCCAGTGATGGGTTTGTTCGGTGCATTTGGATTTTTTCTCTTTCTTTGTCGTACTTTTCTAATAGGTGCATGTACTTTGAATAGAAGTAAGATTTATTCTGTGAAAAATTGTACTTTATCATCAATGTTATCGATTTCCTAGATTGATTGCCACGGAATTTTTTTCAAATCTTTATGGAAATGTTTGCGGTTCATATTTTTCAAGTATCTGAATGGAAAAAATCTAACGAGTGGAGAGAAGGAATCGCTTTTTATCATTTCGTACGTCTGTAGATGATCTGATATTCCCTGATTCAAATATTGTAAAATTGTTACTAACTAATATCATATCTAATAATGATATTGAGTTTTTTGTTATTCTAGTTGGATTGTCAATGATTTGTGTCAAGTAAAAACTTTCACATAATGATAATTATTCTGATGAACGACCACAGGTTATATCGAGAATATTGATATTGAAATCTCCTAAACATATTATTTTATCGAACTCAGTGAACATGTTGGCCCTAACGTTCTCGAAGCTATGAAAAAAAGAATTTATATTTGAGTGAGGTGGTATGTAGATGAAATCAATGTAGATCAATTTTTTTCAATTCAAACTTTGGTATTTTTGAGCAATATCAATCGAGCATACAGCAATAGATAAAACCACCAGTCATACAGACTCGTGGTTTTGAAAATTTTGAGGTTTTGTGGTATTACTTTCGTTAAAAAACTTCGACAAAATTAGTATCAACGTTAAAATGACTTATTATCATATGATACTCTTTGCATTGAAATGTCGGAGGCTTCGCTATTAACAAAAAAATATATAGCAAGACTATTCTGGTTCAAAAAAGAATACACCCAAAAGTGAAAGTGGACAAAAATGTTCTATGTTATCATGAAAAATTATTACTTTCCTGAATGTGGAAGAGCGATTGGGGGACCGGTCAAAGAAGAGTGAACTTTGCCTTCTGCTCTGCATGTTTCACTCAGTCGTTTTTAGTATTTCAGTTTTGCTTGAATTGGATAGGTGTAAGCTTCCATCAAGAAATCGATATTATTATTATAAGTGAAACATTTATTCTGGATGGTTATACTTCTTTATATTTTCAGGTAAGAATATTCTGAAAACCCAACATTTTTCAGTGAATATGATATTTTTTCTCAGTGAAAATCAGTTTTTTCTCAAAACTATTACCACTACTACTACCGGTAATCTGGTGGAGAAATATTTCATACTTTGGTATAACTGGACTGAACAATCATTCGAAACTTCAAGGCCCCTCACAATATAGAGCAATTTGTTCAATAAGTAACTTTGACTTGGGCTGTGCGGAAAATTCCTACTACATAACAATAGAGGATGATCTTATAACAACGTAAAATTGTAAAATATTACCTTTAGAGTCTCAATATGAACACATTTTTGTATCGTTCAAATAACGATCAAGAGAAATCTCTTGTTAAGTAACTTTTCGGGTTTCAAGATATGCTATTCAACATGAACAAAATGTTATTTATAGTTCTCCTCCCTTTCCGATTCAACATTCTGACATCAAATACAGTCCTATTGGGAAATCTAATCCCTTCAATAGCTCGAAAAAGTTCATTTCAATTAATTGTTGTTATCTACTGTCGACGGTTATAGAACACAAAGTAAAGCTTTTCTGTTCAGGGAAGCTCTATCCTAATTTGGTATCGATTCTTTGCTTTGTGCCCTTTTTCTTAACTGTGAAAGGAAGTACATACTATGAAACCAATATAAGTGGAGCTCTTTAATAAAGAGGATTTCCCAAGGCTTCGTTCGAAGATCTAATTGTGTTTCATGTCATTCTTGCATTGATCTTTGTGAACATTTTTTCCAATATCGTAGACACTACAGTGGGGAAGATTTGAGCATACTTTTGTTCTGTGTAGATTCATTTCAAAGATATGTGATATATGTATAAACCAGTGGCAGCACCTTACGTTCTATTTTAGGACAAGTGATTAAAAAAGAATCATCGATGTTTGTATTTAATATTTGAAATTATATTCCATTGCCCTGCCAGTTGATTAGCAACACGATGCACCAGTTTTCGTTATCTGAACCAAGAAAGAAGGCCCTAATACATAAGCCCATTCGAAGACCAAGATAGATGAATTGGAACCTCTAAAACTCTGATGTGAAGAGATACAAATTTTGGTAAAGGTTGAATATTTCGTGGAATCCATATTTCAAATGAATAAATACGCTGCGATTTTGTTTACTGCGCATAGTTCTCTGCGATAAACATTACCGCGTTGAATAATTAACGCGAAAAATTAACGTAACCAATAACAAAACATAAACGCTAAATTACTTCTATGTGGTATCAATTCTCGCAAAACTATGCGCGGTCGTAAGGGATGTTTCGTTACAACACTAATTTATTACCGCCCATACATTTTTTCAAAATTATTACCGTTAAAATTTAATATCGCGAAAAGTTACTTAACAATCAACCTAACCTAATAAAAACGCTGAATAACGCCGATATTCATCTACGCGAAACTGGTTTTCACTGAAAAATATGCGCAGTACTAATTTTCACGTTTGGATAGACATGTATCATATCTGTCAATGATACCTACTAGGTCTCACACTGATGTGGAAAAACATCCAAACACAATAAAAAAATCGGGAGTGTCACTCATGTTGACCATACTCATGGAATAAAATACATGGGCACTGAAACCAGAAATTTGGCCATACATATTGATGGTTGAACCATATGCATATTCGATTTTACAACGATGAAATAATTTGCCGCCATTACCAAATCAGACAGGATGCAAAGGTTTACTTCAGTTTTCCTTAATTACCATCTTATGCACTCATCCCATTTCTACACATGCCACACCTTACCTCAGTAGGAATACATAATATAATCAATCAAAAAGAAGAGGTTATATTTTATTAGGAGTGAATAATTTTTTGGGACAGAGAGTTTTTGGCTTTCTACTAATCCATCTCGATACAAAAAATGTGGGAATATTCCTATTGGCTGGGATTTGAAATAAATGAATAAATGAAATTACGATGTCATCGATGACATAAGTAGATCAAACTTATTCCGTGACATGAAAAATCGTAATATATGAATGATGTGTGTATGTTTTCCTTATAATAATTTCCATATTAGTACTGAAGAGCCCCGAGGCAAGTGTCTTATGGCGAAACACGTGTCTACAAGTGAGGATGGCTGAGTTCCATGTAAGTGAATTTTTTCATCTTTCATTTAGTAAATCGTGTAGAAATCTTGTAAATGATATCTGATTCAAATCTAAAACGAACGTTTGAAATATAAACTGAGTAGAAAAATGTGTTTTTTGTATAATTCGGTGTTCTTCCGAAACAAATACTTTTTGTTTCGGAAGAATTTTTACTTTCGTGTACTTCAATGTTTATATGAAAGTAGCTGTGTCAGAAGGCCTTTTTCTTTCATTTTGTGTCTGAAAGTTACCTCTTTGAATGATCTATACATCTATGTTTGAAGTTATTTCTTTAAAAAATGATTGCTTTCTTCCTTTTTTTGGAAGTTTCCCACATTTTTTGTATCAAGATAGAGTAGTAGAAAGCCAAAAACTTTCTTTCCCAAATAATTAATTACATTAAGTATAAAAATGTTTCACTAACTTTGTCTTTTACTTCTTATCGATCCATATCCCTTCACAGATGCCGGTCTACACGGTCCGAAACCAGAACCATTTTTGAAAGATTCTCTTGAGTGAAGTGGCCGACTGTGAAAACTTTGCACGTCTCTCAGGCTTCCGTTGACAACAGAGAGGTGTTCGTAGTCCACATTACCACAATCTCTACCTAAAATTGGCATTGAAGTCTGAGTCCCGAATTTACCCCTCTTGAACTTCTCATAGTAAGTTTCCTGTGGGTTGAGTATGTACTCTAGACTCTTACTACTCTTCGAATTCGAGCTCTTCCTGCACAATTTTTTATGTCGGTGGTGATCCTCTTGGACTTTTTCACGCTGCATGAAATGCTCTGCTGGGGGAGAGTTGTTAGTTCCTGACGGGCAATAGCATTTGTTGCTTTCCACACAAGAATCAGTATCACAGTCACAAAACAACACTACATCCGTCTGAATACAGGAACACATCGATTCATTTCGACAAGTGGGTTCCGAGCATTTTGAGTTTTTGGCGAAGCTCCTCTGACCCAAGGAACAATAGCATTTGTCTGCAGACCTGCAAGTACAAGTATCCGAGTCGTATGAGCATTCAGAACACGAGACATATCCGGACGAAGAGTTTCTATTCTGAGCGTGCAGTAATTGAAATCCACGGGCTTTGCTCTTTTTCAAAGAAAAAAAATCACTTTCTTCGCTGGTACTGACTCTGTCCCTTCGACATCTACTGGAATCAGCACTTCTTTTTCTATAGCTTTGCTTCCTCATGACGTTTATATCGTCCTTCGGCCTGAACTGCCTAGTGTCGTACGAGGAAGTTGAGATTGAACTCTCCGGAAGTTTAGAATCTATTTGTGGTGGAATGCTGGCGTTTTTCTTAGGAGGAACTTGTTTTAAATTCCTAGCGATTCTCATCTTGAAGCTTTTCTGAAAAATGTGTTTCAGCCTACGAAATTTACCTCCCACCAATACATGATGTTTCTGATGAGGCGATTTACTTAGGAGCTTTTTCTTCTGCCTTCTCATTATACTTTTTGATCGTTGATATAACTCGTCTTTTGTGAGGGTCAGGGAAAGCTTCAATAGAAATTCTTTATAAATGGGTTTGAGATCGTTGAAAGACATCCCCTCTGGGTCTATTATTACACTAAGAATGTCATCTAGTGAATGTAGCCCCTCTTGTAAAGATAGCTCATTGAATATTTCTTTGAATCCCAAGGGAGAACCGCCACTACCTTGGTCATTACTCCTGAAATAAAAACACAGTTTAAAAATCAAGTGTAATACTTATTCTTTGAGAAGTGATATTTTTCTTGATTATGACAAAGTAATTTCTCAATTGTAAAGAGAATAATTCCGTATTCAGAATCATTGACGATAATTTAACAAATGCAATTGGAATGGTAAACAATGATTTGAAATCTTTATGATCAAGTAATTGGTTACACTAACCTCTTTGAGAAAGCTCTGTCTAAAAGTTATCTGCAAGCTCTTATGTTCGGAGAGTGAAACTTATTTTCAATAAATTTTGAAAATCCAAATTAGGAAGAAATAAAAGGATGATATAAAAAAACCCTAACAAAAGTTGTGACGACATAACTTTGGCTAACTTTTTTTGCCTACTGGTAATAGGTTTCAATACAATTAAGCAAGATTCCATAACGAACTCGATGAAGACCTAATTGTAGAAAAGCTGTCGAGAATAATAATTCTTTTTTGCTTCATGACTCACTTTTTCAGAAATGCGTATCGGCTTTAATGAATCAAAACTTCTTGCTTTTCATATAGAAAGTGTGTGATGAGCTCCAAAACATTATATCACTGATCAACATTTGATGCCGTTTAGCTGATAAACAATCGCAAAATTGAAGATACTGGTTGTCTTTCTGAGTGACAGAAATGTTCAATCACCAGGCTATTAGAGGGACTGGTCAAATACGGTCCACTCATACGAGCCTACATTGAAAGTGTCTTGAAAGAAGAAACATTTGTGAAATAATGACTTACCTTGATATCTTACTTTTATATCTGGTCAAACCACCAGCATTCAAAAAACTTCCAGATCTTGGAATGGTTACTTTCGTGAGAATATCACCAGAGTTTTCCTTTTTCATAGGAGCTTCTTCATTTTTGCGAACGTTTTGAACTTTCTTCAAACATTTGGTTCCACCATCGCTCATCATCTGTTTTATTTCCGCTGTTAACTGTTTTTGTTCTTGGCTCATGCTGTTTAATTTATCTGCGACAAGAAATAATTTGAAATACACTTATATTATCTACTTCTTCGAATTTTACCTGTAAACGATTTTGGTTTGATTTCTTCAACTACTCTATTGTCATGTTTCTCATTTTCATTTTCAACTTCATTGATTTGATTTGGACTGATGGGTTCTTCTAATGGCAAAATAGCGTCCAAATTCTCAGAGTTTGAGTCTGGAGCTTTTGGCGCTCTTTTTGTTTTAATGCTTTTTTTGGGGGACCTGTTATCTAATAGTGGTTTTGTGTCTGATATCTGAAAGTAACAATTTATTAGAATTTGTGATACATATTGGATATTAGAAAATCTTCACTTTTCTGGGATCCCACAGTTTACGTGGAATATGGACAATATTTCATTTGGAGATAGATACTGATGGTTGGATAAATTGTGAATCCGTGACTGTTTCATTTCTCAAAATAAACCAATGACATACTTTTCTTGAACCTTATTTTCTGTTCATTGTTGGCCCTTCAGTTTTACATTAATAAAAGACGATGCCATTTAGGAAAAGCAGTGATCTGGCGTTAGAATTTCGAAATTCCAGCGAACGTTCTTCGAAATGTCTAATGATTCTGGGATATTACACTGCAAGCTTCGAAACCAACTGCTGGAGTCCAAAAGCGTTGCATACATGATTTGATATCGTCAGACAGCATTGTTTCGAGTGATCATGAAAGTGATGAGTGGTAATGGTCCTGGTTAAGAATACAATGTGTTGAACTTTTCTATAAAGGTAGGACAAAGGACAAAACTGAGTAAGAAGTCTGCTTACTCAAGGTTTTCTCAGTAATAACTGAAGATGAGAGTATTTCAATGATGAATGTAAATACACAAAAATAAAAGTATGGTCGGTTATTCTGGATAACTACGTAATCAAACAAATATTTTCAGAAGGAAATTTTGGCAGAACTCAATCAACATCTGGATATGCTGCGGATCAATAGGAAGTCTATGATGGATGAAATAGTCCAGACAAATCTCATGAACGCATCAGCATCTATGTGGTCCAGTGGAAATGGGCTCAAAATCAACCTCTAATCAAATAGCATGAACTTTCAATGCCGGAGGCATTATCAAAGGAAATAGTTGTTTCGAAAAGGTTTAATCTATTATCTGATACGTGTGCAATTAATTGCAGGTAGCTAGACTTTATTAATGTTTATTTCTTCTTCCATTCTGCTGACATGGTATCTGTGTTCCATCATTTTTACGGCTTCGCTTCATGATATTGCGCAGTAACTCTGAGTGCCTTCGAGTACTTGGGTTTCATCAAACGCGATCACGTGTTCCAGGTTTTCTTGATAGATTCGGCTACGTACACTTGTCTTCGTGACTCCAATGTAGACTGATACAAAGCTGAAGAAAGTCGGTATACTTTTGGTGTTGCTAAAGGTCATGTGGGGTCCTAACTTGACCTAAGACTCTCGCTATAGGTTTTGCGATGGCCCAAGTATCGAAGTCACATTGTGTATCCAATCGAGAAGCTTTAACACAGTAATCCCTAATCGTTCGATTACGTGAAATCATAAATGTAGGTATATTACAGAACTGGACTACATTGCAGAGCCAATGGATAGAACGAGGGCTTTTTAGGACAAAAATCTCATAAATAGTCCATGGTATTGAATATGAAAATGACGTAAAAGAAATGATGATTATTTTAAATGTCAGTAAAATGAACTGATGTAGGTTTTGAATTGAACTTCGATTGGAATCATAATATTTATCGATTATTTCAATAATACTGAAAACAAATTATAATTAGTGATAACTATCAGCTTCTAGTTCGATCAAAAATAGCACTTGATAAACATGACAATCTTTCAAACAAGACACCATAAGGCTTCCTCTTATACTGAAGAAAAAAGTTGGGACTGCCTTTTCACAAACAGTGTCATTGTCATAGACAGCTTTGATTTAAAAAAAAATTCTAGTCAAATCGTATTCAGATGATGGAAAAAGAACTTTCCAAGTCCTACTTTATGCTTTATACTGCGACTTTGTGTAGATAATAATTTATAAATACTAACAAAACTACTCAAACATAATATTAGACTTTTACTTCAAAACTTCTTACAAAAAGGTATTTTTCCATATGTGTTAATACATACACTTATCGCATCGTTTCCACTGATTACTGAAGAGGTAGAACTCCGTTTTTTCCTTGGCGGCCTGACGGGTATGGAGTTGCCATGTTTGTCTTTATTTAGACTAGATGCCACCGACATGCAAGTAGTGACTCCGTTTTTGTTCCTGGGCCTCCTTTCTTTCGCTTTCATGTGTGCAACGAGTGATTTGTACAATGTTGCGGCTATTACTATGGCATCTTCGGACGTTTGACAAACAAAGCTGAAATATGGAAAGTACTTTCACTTGCTGTTAAATCGATTTGGATGAATTCAGTTGAACTATATTGCGAAGGATTTCAAAGTTTACTGCAAATATTCAGTTACTTCATGGATATTACACTGTTATTACCTACGTAGATATTAGTTTGTTTAAAAGTACTTTTTGGATAATTCTCCACTGAGTAATATAAGGGTTCATTTCCTAACCTATTTCATACTAGACTACTGAAAAAGGTTGACAAATATAAAACATATGCGATGAAACTGTCGAATACTTGTCGAAAATCCATCATATATTCATTCAACACTTCATTGTGAGATTATCTGATTATATGTTAGTATGAACACGCCTGGGGAAGTTATTGTATAGTGAAACACTTCCTTCCTTCCAAAGGAAAGAAGAAAGATTCCCACATTTTTTGTATCAAGATGGAGTAGTAGAAAGCCAAAAACTTTCGTTCCCAAAAAATTAATCACTCCTAAAGAAATATAACCCCTTCAATTAAAATAGTAGATAAGTTTTTGAGGAAACGTAAATTGAGAGAGAATCTCCGACTTTTCAAAGGGACAATAATAGTCCTTCTGTATGAATCAAGATACACTAATGGATCAGATCGTAAATTCAAAAAGTTGAGCGTGAAGTAGCCTTCATAACTTTTTGCTTACTCCTACAAATATTGGGTAACCCTAACGACAAGGGTTGAAAAATGAAAAGTTTGAGTTATGTAAAATAAACTGTGAATATTTTTGCATACTTTTGAAAGCTTGGAAACAGAAAAGAATTGCAGGAGAACTATGAACACTGACTAAAGTCCCATTCCAACCGGTCCAATGTTAAGTCCAGCAAATTTCTACCCGAAATCATTGATTCGTGACTGAAAGTAAAAGTGTACCCTGTTAGACATGATTAGAGAGTTTTATAGTAAGAAATTAGTGTAATTCATACGTATGATTCACCGAAGGCGCCAATTTGATTGGTGAAACCAGCGTCGAAAAGAGTGATGCAGTTGCGGTGTTTGGGAATGTTGCTCATTTTGGATTTATTCTACACCAGAGGTTCTAGTTCTACCATTCATTTCAGTATTGAATACTGATGTCTGGGGGAGTATTTACCCCCATTGACCCTCATAAATCCGCCCTTCGATAACTGAGAATTTCATATGTTGACTAGATCTGCAGACAATTTCTCATTCAACTCACCCATTATTCACTTCATTCTTAAAACATTGAGTTACTTTCAGTGATAAATTGAGAATAAGAATAGAGTTAGGAAATGACCTGCTATAGGACATAAATTAATGTACATACAGTTAGAGTATATTTTAATTATTTCCAGTCGTATTCTGGCTATTAATCAAAATGTCAAGAAACAGCAAATTTCTTCATTGAGTGGTTGATTTTCTGATATTAACCAACAAATGAAGAGTTCTATAATGTATCCCTGAGATAAGACGTGCTGTAAGTCTCGCTAAAAACTATGAAACCTTTGCACAGACCCCTCCTGCGATTGTTGGCCAAGTGTTGCTGCCTACATCCACGAAACCATGTAAAGTAAATAGTAGAATTCAGTTTCTACAAACATTTGAATGATGTTAGAATTATTTCAATTAACTATCTTACCCGTGACATTCAAGTTGCTTGTGAACTCCTATTTTTCTCATGACTACTGCAAACAAGGGTGAGTGAGCTTCAGTAGTGATATACTTCTTTTCATTCTCATCCAGAGTTCGGAATAACGTCTTTTTCTCTATATTGTCTGGATCTGTGATCAGAGGTAGGAAAGCGTAAGTAAATTTTGGACTTCCGTGAATAAAAAACTTCACAGCACTCCATACAGCTATTGTCGGGAATGAATTCAACTGCTCTAAATCACCTGAAAATAGAAGATGAACTGAAAGTGCTATAACCTAATTTTCTCATGATAAAAAAGTAGGTTCTATCTTTTGACAAAATTTAAATGAATATACCAACCACAATATACTATATGAGGTGAAAAGTCTCAGGCCTAACATATAGAGGGCGCCAGTATTATTGCATTCACTGCTTTTTCATTGAGTACTCTGTTATAAGGACTCCGCTCCATCAGAAACAACAATTGAACGTTGGTTTGCTAACTTCGAACGTGGTTGTAGAGACACCCATGATGCAGAACGCAGTGGACAACACCAGAAAACAGAAAAATTCACAAAATCGTTTCGAAGGATCAAAAAGTGAAGTTGCGTGAGTTAGCTGACATTTTTAATATATTGAAAGAACGTATTGGCTTTGGCATGTCTAAAAATAAGAAAGTCTTGATGATTCTGAGCAGTGTTTGGCCTTATTCAAATGTAACAAACCGGAACTTTTGCGTAGACAAAACTACATGTATTGAACCTCGAATTGCTTCCACATCCACCGTATTCACCAGATTTAGTCCCAGCAACTACTGGCTGTTCGCAGACCTCAAAAAACTGCTCACCTGTGATATTTGTTCCACACCTTTGTGTGAGACAAATATAATTGGTACTCGTACAGATCGAGATATTTGTCGGAGAGAAATATGAAAATAGGAAACATGAGAAGACACCTGCATGCCAATAAGCTCCACTGCAGACAAATAAGACAACAAAATAAGATGAACATACAAACAATAAACGACTCAAAAAAATGCACTAGCGAATAAAAATTGTGGAATAAACGGCATGAAAACATGAGGGGGCAAACGCAATGAGCTCAAGAGGCTGCAATGTTTTCCAGAATTTTCGGAGAAATGGACTAACTAGACGGCTACCAAGCAGCAAAAGTGTTCTAGAAATGATCAGTCTTTGATATTCACCAGTTGATTCGAACATATGATTGAAATATTTCAACAAAAGGATCTAGAAGAGAGGGAATCTAAATCAACCTATAGAATGTTGAAATATTAAGTTTGGAGGTGTTTGTTTCCATCATGTCACATAAAAACAACTTATGAAAAATCTCCAGAATTCCTACTGTCCGAAATTTAATTATGAGTTTTTTTATTTGAATATGTTTTTCATTGTCGGACAATAAAATTCCCGAAATTCATTAGTACCTATAATATATGATGTAATTTTATACTTGAATCATTTCATAAATTTTATTACATGACATTACATTACGTATCATTAGTTCTAGTGCAGCTTCGATACAAAATAGAGATGATATCAATAGAAATGCTGAAATCTCACAGTAATAATAACCTTAGACTTTTCGAAGGCTTTCGATACGATCCATCATACTTAACTTTGTTTTAAACTGAAACAATTCATTTTTTTCATGATACGTTTCTTTCAGAGTCTTATTAAGCAAACTGCAGCCAAGAAGTACTTATGAACAATGTTATTTCAACTAGTTCTAACGTAACGTCGGCCGTACCTCAAGGCTCAATATTGAGGCCACTACTTTTTAATATATACAAGTGATATATCAACCTAGCTGGGGTGCTGCATAATGAAGGCTTATCTTGATGATAACCAAATATATTCTTGTTCAAATTCAAAGAATTTTCAAATAGTACACAATCGTATCAACAGTGTCCCCAGATGTATGAATCGTCATAAAATATCCATATTGAAATCAGTAATATCACGTTTCCAGTAGTTGAATCTATGGAAAATCTAGGTATCACTTTTGATTCTGATTTGAAATCAAATTTTTGTGTTAGTTATTTATTCTTATAATGATGTATGGTCATTGCTTAAATCAACCAATACTTAAACTTCTCAATGAGACTGGAGGTATTGTCAATGAAAATCTCACAAGATTCGAGCAAAATTCAGAAAGTAAAACATTTCCGTTGTCGATTTATATTTTTACTTAGAAAATTCGACTTTGTCTTCAGTACAATTATCGAACTGATATGGTTGACAATACCTATCTGTGAAAAATATGAATTTTGTTTATTATTATACAAATGCAAATTTCTAGGTCGACTCTTCCATTCGTAAGATGTGAGAAACAAATATTATTTGCACTTAAACCTAACACTTGTTTCAGGAATTATGAAAAATGCTGAACAAAACTTGGCTACTATTACATGTAACAGGCTTGATTCAATAATTTATTGTTATCCTCTGTTGTTATTTGCTTGATAATGACTTTATATTTTCAATCGGCCTCATAAGATGAGGCCAATTGACCTATGTGTACCGCAGGGATTGGTTTTGGGTCCGCTTTTGTTCGTTATTTATATCAACTATTTTTACAATTATATGGAGACATGTCTCAGTGTACTATTTGCTGAAGATACATCCTTGATATACTTTTCTATGAATTATATTATTCAGCTCTTGTTGATGAATCTATGGAAATACAAGAAAAAGTGGAGCACTGTCTCAGTGTCAATAAACTCTCATGATGAATAAGGAAATATTACAAAACATGATTGTTTCTATGGATCTGCTATTACCTGAATTCCAGTGTGTCAAATTATTGGGTTTTACTCTGCACAATAGGCTAAATTAGTCGAGCCACATTTTAAGTTTGAAATGTGAACTATTGAGTGCCGTATTTTTACTTTGACAGCTTACAGTCAATATCTAAGTGTAAATAATAGGAATAAGCAATACCTTTTTCTCCTTGATACTGGACCTTCAACCCACTGCTAGATATCTCTAATCTCCCTGTTAGAGTTTTTGGTGATCTTATTATTTTCTTGTAAGCAAAGTACAGCTCTTTCAGCGGATTCTGTAGCCCTGAGAGACTGGTCACTTTTTCTTGGAGAGGAACAGACCCCAAGTAATCCACGGAAAAGTTGTGTATTCCAATGTCGTCCAATGGAATGCCGTTATCCATTGCAACGTCGCTAAACATTCTCTCGATTTTGGCTTGGACACTGTTTTTGCTGCAGCTTGAGTCTGATTCAAACATGGAATCAATTTTCTGTTTATAGATCGAGTATACGCTACCGGTTTCGTCATTTTGGTAGTTCTGTTCCACTAGTCGGAATCCTGAGAAATAATTTGATTTTTGACATAATTCTGTGTAAATGAATAGATAGATACTTTATTTGACTATCTCCTATAGAAAAGATTTTTAGGAAGTCACAATACATGAACATACACATTGTTAATAAACATGAGAGAGGGAGACAAAAATTACATGAATACAATCGCTAATATTACAGATATAATAAAAATAGTACAAACAAAACTGAATGCCAAAATGTAGAGATTGCAAATACTTGAAACTGAGACATAAGGAGAAACCAGAAGTTCAAGCAGAAAGTTCACCTACATGACAACTCATTCTTGAATCAAAACGAGTGGCAAAGTTCATATTCGTCAAGAGTAAGAGAAGTGGCTGCTAAGAAGTCAATAGTGAAGCGAGCGAGAAGTATCGCGGAAAACCTTAGGTTCCGCGAGAAACCTTCTCGCTTATTCGAAGAGCCGCCACGTGTTGTGGATAATCCGCCGACCGCTGATCAGGCGGAATCCTTCTGGAAGGATATCTATGAACACCCGCAGCCACTCAACTTAGACACTCCAGCCCTAGCGCAGTTCGAAGCTTTCAACAGAAAGCTTTGACAGCCTGAGCTCAATGAACTGCGCAATCCGATAACCCCGGATGACATTCGAAAAGCCCTTGTGTGCTCCAAGAACTTTGCTGCTCCAGGCAGCAAAGTATTGGTGGAAAAAGCTACCAAGCACCCACCGCCATCTGGCCGGAGTTTTCAACTCACAGCTGGACGGAGAGCAGCCAATTCCGGATTGGTTTGTCGAGGGGCGGACCGTTCTCATCCCCAAAAGCGGAGATATGTCGATTCCTAAGAATTACAGACCGATAACATGCCTAAATTCGTGTTATAATTTGTTTACCAGCATCTTATACACAGGAATACTCACCACAGTTGACCGAGTATTCGAACGGATATGTGAGCAGAGAGGGTCAAAGAGAGGAGTCGTTGGATGTAAAGAGAACCTGCTCATCGATAAACTTTTGCAGGAGTATATGTTACATATTCAGCAGGACGGTGCACCACCTCATTGTTTCATTTCCTTCCGACAGTGGTTGAACGAGAGATTTCCTGATAGATGAATTGGCAGAAGGGGAGCAGTTGAATCATGGACACCAACATTACCAATTACCTGTATAACTTTTTTGACACTTGAAAATTTTGAGGATAGACTAGACATAGACTAGACTCAAAGCCTTATATCAAAACAGAAACGGAAATGAAATAGAGAAAAATAGGCCGTTCTCCAAGAAACACAGCTCTGTACTTTTTGAGTTGTCTCAATGGATATAACTGACTAAGAATCTCAAAACTCGAAATATCGATGTGGCAATGCCATTTCAGAGGCGGATTTATTGTTTGTCCTGAAAGGTTGAATTTTCCATCCATTGTATTCAGATGTATTGTATTCAGGAAATCGAATTCTTTGTGTTCAAGTCTGGATGTCTTCATATTCACTTCATTCATATATTTCCTCATTATTTTTGTTTGATGATGAAGCCAAGAAGCTTATTTTTAGACTTCTGTTCTCAAACGAGTCAAGAGATAAATGAAATATTTTAGATATAATTACCAAAAAAAAATACTATATTGAAAGTACCTTGAGAAGTCTGACTGCTTTTGCTTTTCACACTGCTATCTCTAGACAAATTATTTTTTTTGATATTGGGTTCAGATCCACAATTTCTCATAATAGGGACATTCTGGAGAGCAGGTGGATGAGGTATAACAGTCTTATCCATGTTACACATGACCTCTTTAGACAGGTTAGGAGTCATTTGTTTTTCATCATTCCACCAGACTCATGACTGTAGAATACCTGAAACAAATAGACAGTTGAAATGGAATCCTTGCTATTCATAATGCAGTTTTTATATAATCTTATCTATCATCTATATCATATACAATATCATCTGCAATTTATTTACCATTTATATGTATACGCACATTTTAAATGTAACTAATCTTATATGGCAAAGAAATTATTATTATTATTATTGTCTGAAATGTTCAATACGATAACCATTTTGGAAATAAATAGAGAGACAAATAGAAAGTAATTTAGAAAAATTTAACTGACATTAAAAAAGGAATCAACTCATAAATATCATATCATAAATGATATTTTTATAAAGAAGGTGTTTCATAATTGAATGCTGAAGAGCGATAAACCTTGGATTCTTTCAAGAAAAATTCTTCATAGGAACATAGGTCCGCAACCGCTTCATTTCTGAGATACTGGATGTTGAAATTGACCAAACGAATCATTTCTCTCCTAATATATGTGAAACCGTTTTGGCCTTATTTTTCAAATTTGCTACATGCAGAGTACGCATAAAAATATATTTTGTTCATGGTGGAGGTTTTCTAAATGTTTATCAGTGGCGTCTCTATGCGAATCAGTCGTTGAAGAGTAGTAAAATTTTTTTTTGAGCTAGACACATGTAGAGTACTAATTTCGTTTTTGTCAACATAAACAATTTTGACACTTCTCTAGCTAGATACGTCATATTATTTACGTCGTGAAAACTTGTTTATTGAAAAAAAAACATGGTAAATTTCATAAATGGAATTAAGCGCTTCCCGAAGGTTTCTGATTTAGAGCACCTACAGAAGATTATGTGAAACAGGACGATTAAAGCCAGCTTATCACTTGAAAGGAGCACATGGACTGAAAAACAGCAAATGAGATAGCTGTTTCAAATTCACTTGCCGATAATTTGAATATGGCCCATACTCTAGTATGGAGGATTCTGCATAATTATTTATTATGTCACTATCATATTCAACAGGTTTAGGCTCTATTTCCTCCAAACTTTCTCTTACGAGTGAAATTCTGCCAGTGGTTTCTCGAAAAAGTCACCAAAAACCCTTTATTTAACAAGGAGATTTTATTCACGGACCAAGCTGCTTTTACAACAAGATTGGAAATTTTCCTGCTTATCATTTTTGGACCGTGGAAAATCCTCATGCAATCGTGGAATCTCATCACCAGGAGTGATTCTCATTAAATGTTTGGAGCTGAAATTATCGGAAATCACTTAAACGAACATTTTTTTTTTACCACACAGATTGAATGGACATACTTATTTCCGTTTTCTTGAAGATAATTTGCCAATTAATTCATGGCATATGGTTTATGCAGACTTGAAAAGTCTTGATAATTTTTTTTCACGTTAGTTTTGTTTTTGAAAATAAAAAATTAAATTTTGTGCGTACTCATTAGAAACACTGAATAATTCAAAAAAGGTGAAATAGTATAGAAATTATAAACAAAAAATTATAAATATCATACCTATATACAACTGTGAAATTAAGAATAAGAGAAAAAATCGAATAGGGACAAGCACATGCATTTTATTTTCTACCTCAAAATTGGCGGGAGACCATCTTTCTCAGAAAATGAAGGGCAAAAAAAACATTTTCTTAAAAAAGGTCAGTATCGTATCAAATATCTGATATAAATTATGGATGGGCATTTAACAGAAATGCCATTGATGACCATTGAGAAAACCTTTACCGTGGAAAAATTGTATTTTTATGCGTACTTTGCATGATTGGAAAAAAAATCAAAGCGATTTCTGAGATATTGGAAAAGAAATTATTTTTTATAAATTCAGCATTCAATTATGAAACAACCTGTATAAACGAAATTCACCAACAAAACATAATCAAAATTGAGTACCGAACAAATTATAAAAATTTGGGGTCGATTCCAGTAGAGCTATATAGTCGGTCTGTTGAAAAGCGTCCATTTTTCGAATAGCTTAATTTTGAAAGTCTCCTCTGAATAATTTCCAATGGATTTAAATGTTT
>WOGR01002168.1:0-18046 GCA_015342045.1 Leptinotarsa lineolata | reverse complement strand
AAGCAGGTAGTTTTTTAAGGAGCTCCGTACATAGAAAGAAGAAAACGAATGCCGTTGATGAGAACTTCTTGCCGAGTCAAATTACTGTTTTTAAAAACTTCAGCACATTGAATTAGATCTTGTTTTTCAAACATTTTGAAAACTGTTATTTTACCCCTCCTGTGAAATGCAGATGTCGTATCACAGCCAATTATTGCGTGTAAAAATAGTACATAATTTTGACACTTTACAAAAGTAGATATGCTTTGTGATGAATGCATTTCCGATTGATGCTAAGCTTTTCCTGGTTTTAAGAAGAAACAAGTTTTCTCAGTTGGAGCTCGAGCAGTGAGTAATACGAGTAAGTCTACATCTTCAATAGTTGTATTTGATAAATTTATTTGTACTATTGCTGTTTATATCAGCATCATTATTGGCTTGTTTCTCTAATATATTTTCAGCATGACGACCGACTTTAGCGCCAGTGGAAGGTTTCAAAAAAGGAACATAGCAATTATGATGATACTTGGCTTCAAGAGCGACTAAATCATATTCATATTCAATCTTTTGCTACAGCATCGTCACGAGTCTGAGCTACTTTCAGAATTGAATCTGTGAATTCAAATGTAGTTACTCGGCTAATTCGATGGCGAAAACCTAAGGATTTTCTTTTCTCATATTCTTTATTCAATTTCTGGCCAAAAATGAGCACAGTTTTTTAAAACAAAAAGCTGATTCACTGACACGTGATCTAGTACAAGGAGGACTCACTGTGGATGTACTGGCTTCTTGTTATTCACGTTGTCTTTTTTTAGCTGGATCAATAGAAGACTTCCGAGTATAATTTTCACGGCAACTTCCATGTATTTTCGAATATTTTAGATTTTTAAGATATTCCGAAAATTCATCTGCTCTTTCGATACTTGTATTAATCAATGTCTTCATACCCCGTTCAACAGTAGTAACTTTACTTTTACCTAATAGTTTAGCACAAATAAAACAATACTCTGATGTTTTCATTATAAAACCCAAAACAGCACGATAAAGTTTAGAATAAACACGTATTTTCACTACAGAGTAGCATTCAAGACTAACGGTATTTCGTTTGTTATAGCAGATATAAGACCTAGCCACGCACACAGTTCAATAAGAGACATATATTCTCTCAAGGTCATAATGGTGTATAACTTACGGGACTGTGTATCTTTCTACCTGATATTCTAATAGTTATAACTTATGTATATTTTAAATCTGAGTTATAATGATCGATAAAAACGGTGGCTCGTAGGGAAAAGTATTCGTACATTTTTTATAGATAATTTCATGATCTACAATTTTTGTATGAGGTATTTTCATGATTAAATTTACTGTTTTACCGAAAATCGTAAAAAATTCATTTTTTTGACCTTTGTCCTTGAATAAAATTTTTCAATACAGGGAAAAGATGGGGAACATTCAAATTTCATTTATAATCATATTTTGAACTGTTTCACCAATTTTCAGTTCGTTGTAAATTTATGTAACTTCAATCTTATTTTTTGGTTTAATTTGACCGGACTATAAATGTAACTGTCTAAAATTGTTGAGATTCGTAGATAATATTATATGCTTTCGATAGTCTGAAAATAGCAAAGTATGAGAACTAGGAACAGCGACAAATAAACTTTCACGGAAGAATTTCCCGCTAATTTCTGCCCGAAATCTTCTCTAAACACCGGTGCTAAAAAACTATTAATGAAATTATATTGCTTCCATTGAAGATATTTTTTTTTCAATATTCATTTGTTCTGTTGGAACGTCTTCATTGAATTCGACTTCAATTTTCAGTTTCGCCATGATTTGTATAATTCAAATCGGAAATCTATGATTTTGGAAGAATATGAAATATTTTACTGAAATCTAAATTTATATTGCCAAATGTTTGTTGGAATCACTATCAGTTTTTCGTTAGTACGATTGAGAAATAATGAAAGGATCAACAAAAATATATAAATGGAGCTAAAGAATGGTGAGAATGGTTCTCTAACCAGTGAAAAATATTGAATATCTGAACATAAGTGTGTTTGAGTTTTAAGAAAACTCTTCATAATCCCGATACAAATGAAATATCAAAGATATTATCTTGCAATAGATCGCAAAATTTAATAGCGCTTTCTTGTCAACGAGTAACGCCAAACTATTGTTTTATGTTGAAAATAAAGTACTAAAAATAATGCCTTCTTATATAAACCTTGTCCAATCTTGATAGCATGCTCCGTTTAAAAGTTGTGGAAATAGATCAAGTTTGTTATGTCCTACAACTGACATCTGACAAGTAGGAAGATGAAATTCTTCTAATCGTCAATATTGCTGAAAAAACCTTATTCTGGTAAATTCTCGTTATTTTAATTATTTATAGTTTCTTTCAATGTTTCAGTGAACGGAGGGGTTTTAGTCCAAAATGCCCCTTCCTGTCCAGAGCAGCACGGAGTTCAAGCTTACGCTCATCCGGAATCCTGTAATCTTTTTTTCCTGTGCACCAATGGTACTCTCACTGTAGAAACTTGCGAAAACGGTTTGCTGTTCGACGGTAAAGGAAACGTTCACAATCATTGTAATTACAACTGGGCCGTAGATTGTGGACACAGGAAAGCCGATTGTAAGTAAAGTGAGATGTAGGAATGTTGTTCTGTAAATCTTCATGCTCTGATTGTTTCAATGGTCGTCACTATAGAGAATGTGATATTGATGTAATGAGTTCAAAAACTCTTTGAATTTTACGATATTGCAATTGTTCAAGTTATAACTTTTCTTGTGCAAATAATGATCCCATGATATGCATTATATAACATGGAAGTATTCCCTCGCTGAATAATGCAAATTTATTAATCATAATTTTTCAAACAAATATTTATTGAGAATTATTCCAATTTCATGTGATTCCTTTAGAGGAATAGTACAATTTTTAGTGAATATCAATTATAAATAATTTATATCAAGCGAAAACTGATTATTATACTTTATCAGTTTAGTTTATTGTATTAATATATTTAGCATCATCAAGTACTGAAACTTGCTGAGGTATATAAAAATTTCTTGTTCAAAATAGTGTTTCAAGTTCTGACGCACATCATTCAATAGATTATGAATTTTTATTTGAAATTTACTCATTTGAAAAAACATTCGTACCTATTCAATTTCGAAATTTGACAGATTTGCTTCCATGGTTGCACCTCCTAATATTCATATTCAAAATGACATATTCCCAATTATTGGAAATGAATTACTTGCCTAATCTCTCGTTAAAATCGCTGAAAGATCTTGAAAGTTCATTAAGTCATCTCTTGAAGTAATACAGTTGAAAGCTAATTGAGGAATATTTTTTAACAGTTATTATTCAAAAAATTGTTGAAAATAAATACATTATTCATGAGTAAATCTAAAACTTTTTTTTCGTAATATACTTATTGATGGAAACTATGATATTTAGAGGAAAAACAGTTCTTAAAAAAAATCATTTGTTGCTGAAAATGCGTTTGTTTATTACAATCGTTTTTTGGGACCAAATATTGTAAGTAAGGAACTATTTTTTTCTTCTTGTTCTTTGAGATTGAAACTTTTTTTCTTTTTTACTTGTTTATTTGAAAAAAAATTGTTATAAATAAATTATTTCCAATAATTTTTTTCAAAACTAAATTATGTAATGAAAGTAGCCATGTATGTTTTTTTGAGAATTTTTATTTTATATTTTTTATAGCTTTTAATATTATTATGCCTTGAAACTTGTCTTTTTTATCTGCTCTTTTGTTTTTGAAATTATAATTACTCTTAAACTATTGCAGATATGACAATAATGCTTCAGTTATTTTGTGTATTCAAGTTCTAGCTCTATTATTCATTCAATTATTCTTTCTCTAAACCTCCCTTCGTATTACATACAGAGCCCAAAAGCATGATCCACTAGAGTCTTGATTAATCTTTTTTTGATAGATTGATGGTAGTTGGATTCGTATTTCAAATACTGTCCCGTGTGAGTGGGTTTTCGGTATGCATATGTCTCCCATGTTTCCTTTTCACCAATACGATTAAGAATGGTACTTCGTTGTGGACTTTCCTTCTCCATTGTGAAGGTGATAGAAGGTCTTGCGCTGTTGATGTGCTTCAGAAAGATGTCTTGTTCTGTATTCCCATGGTTCCATACTATGAAGGTGTCGTCAACGTATCTCAACCAGACTCGGGGCCTCTTGTAGGCTTCTTCAATAGCGAGAGTTCCGAACCACTCCATATATACATATGTTGGCTATGACTGGTGGAATTGGCGATTCCATTGGCAGTCCTTCATCTTGCGTAAATAATTAGTCCTTCAGTTGGAAATAGCAGTTCCGTACATAGCATTGTAATAAGTCCATTATTACTTCTATGGGTAAGTTCCAGGTTCTTGTCTTCGGATAGCTGTCTCTGTATGATTTGAAGTGCTTCTTCGACAGAAACGTTGGTGTGAAGGCTTTCCACGTCAAAACTGAGTAATTGATCTTGCTCCATGACTTCGATTGCTTCTAGTAATTCGACAAGATGCCTTGAATTCTTCAAGACAGATGAAGTTTTTTCTTTTAGTGGTTTTATAATGGGACGTAACAATCTGGACTAGTTTTGAGAAGCTGAATTTCTGGAACTAATGATCGGTCTGAGCGAAATTTCGAGTTTCAAAGATGTAATTTCCAAGAAACAAATAATAAGAATATGTAGGCCTTCTGCGCTTCTATTAGTTTACATGGTCGCAGTTCTATTGGTGAAATATCTGCACATATAATTAATTCTTCAGTCAGAGATTTTTGTAAAAAAGGGGCGGCCTAAAAATGTATTGTTTAGAACAAGTCATACGTTAACTTCATATGCCTCTTGAAAATTTGGAGCTCATCAGCTGAAAACTTCAAGGTTTTTTCCTTAAAACCTCGCATTTTGTATTTGACAATACATTTATATATTTTATTGCCCACTCGCAAAAATACATTCAGAACTCACATGTTTTTGCTTAATATTATCTTGATTTTCTTCTTCTTGGTTCATTACTTTTATTTGTTGAATCTTGTTCGTATGCTCATCTTTCCTAAACAGAAATATAAGGGTAGAATATTCTGATCGAGCCACCAATTTTCAAGAGACATTATAAATGACTTTGTGGTGTTACTTAGATCAGGGGGCTCCAACCTTTCTTACTCGAAGGCCACATTGTAAATTTTTTGGGGGATAGGCGGGCAATATTTTAGCGCTGAAAGTCGAGCCCCCCCTCCGTACACCCAGAAATTTTTTATAATCGAGAGCTAAGCGGTGGTTTTTGAAAGTTTCTTGCGTTAGTTTTTATTAAGTTTCTATGTTTCCTTATATAACTTTGTTGTTGGCTAAAAATTATCTGTGATGAAAAAATCTGTTACTAAACGAACAATTATATTTGCTATAAAATAATATTTGTTCTGTAAAAGGAGGGTTATTTGAAGTAGGCCTGATAAAAACATGGGATAGATGAAAAACCAAATCTTTTCAATTTACTACAAAATTCACTTTTTGAATTTTGAAGACAACTTCAATACATGTGTTTACAACAAGGAAGTGTGTGAAGCTTCAAAAAATTACTGAGTCTAAGTCTTCGATTATTAGTCCCTCCCTTTTTGAGAAATATGATAAAATATTGGAATGTGTTTTTCAAACTAAACGTCAATAAATGCAAGTGTGGTAATACATCAATGTAATTGTAATTATAATGATTACCAAATTTGCTACTTTTCTTCTATAAGTTGAATGAATATGTATGAATATGACTCCGTTTTTTGTTTTTCGAAAATTGACTTCTTGCCGAAGTCTCTAGATATTTCAGTTATTCATATGAACATCACCTTCCCAAAATATAGACGATCTTCATTACTTTCGAAAGTGTATTTCAGTGTACACGTATATCTTTTGAGGAATATTTCTTTTACTGTTATCTTGAACTGATCACAATCCTCTCTCAGTGACTCCAATCAGCAGCCCAGGATGTGAATACCAATTCGGAATCTACCCTGATGGCACTGAATGCTCCGTACACTACCTCAAATGTGAATATGGTCAACCAATTCCCAACCAGTGCGAACCAGGATTGGTTTATGATGAAAGAATCCACGGCTGCAACTGGCCAGACTTACTTCTCGAAAAATGCAACCCGGAAGGTATAGTATAATCACATTAATGCAAATCATTTAGACAACAGATTGAAAAGAGGCAATAATGCATGTACGAAAAAGTACGCTTTCAAATTTTTCATGCAGGTTGTTCCCTATTTGTAGAGAAAAATGTAAGGGTATGTTTAAGAACTAATTTCATGAAAAGAAAAATCATATTGACGTAGGGCCGGAAATGCTCTGTTGAAATTTTCGAAAAAATTTTTCTTTGTATTCATAATGTGAATATATCCCGTCATGCGATTTTGGTGAAATTTGACAATGCTATTTTCAGTGATATCAGGTTCATTGATCCTTAATTATACAGGATGTTTCAAATTCGATCCTCTCCATTGGGATCCCGGAAACTATGAGAGATATGAAGATGGTTAAATTGGGGCAAAGTTGCACATTTACCTGACTAACAATGTGCCGTTGAGAAAGTTTTGAAATTCCGAGTATATCCTGAGATGTCCGGAAAAAACAGAAATTTCGGACAATGGTTTTAATTTTTTTCTTTTATTTTTCGAAGGATTCGAAAATAAATTGCACTACCATATTGCCACTTTTTCCCTGCTACATAATGATGTTTTCATATTTGCTATCCGAAGTTTCGTCTTCCGCGGCCACCATCATCAACTTTATTTTTTCTAATAGGCGCTACATTGGATTCTTTCTGTTTTGAATAGAACAAGATTGTACCTTTTCAATGATGTATCATAAGTTATCATTCTTTATCAAAAATTGGAGATATTGATAAAAAAATAATCCTTATCATAATAGGCTTTGACTTTGATATTTCTAAATTTGACTTTCAATTTGTTACACTCAATGACATTTTGTTCTTGCACAAGTAATTTAATTTTTGCCGAAAAATGTCTTTCACGAATGAAGAAAAAAGAGATATGATACAAATTTATTACCAATACGATAGAAACAGTGTTAGGACATCACAAATTTATTTAAACTTGTATCCCGAAAGACAACAACCACATCGAACTATGTTCAAATTAATGGATCAAAATATCACCGAGTTTGGTTCATTTGAAAAGGCGAGGAAAAAATACGGAGACAGAATGAACCAGGAAATTAAAGAAAATTTGATAAATGCGGTATGTAAGTATAAACATGAACCCGGGGAAATCTTCTCGTCAAATTTCCTCTGAAATGAATGTTTGTCATACAATTGCTTGGAGACATCTCAAAAAAGCGATTTGAATTGTTGCAAAATACACATATCTCAAAAATTGGCTAATAAGAAGACCTGATTTTCCTGTTTTCCTGAAAAATGTAATTCGGACAGATGAAAGCACTTTTACGAATTGTGGGATATTCAACCGAAATAACACATTCGGAGCATAAACAACCCCAGGCAGTTCCTAGAAATTCGACCTCAAGTGCGATTTAGTTATAACGTGTGGGCAGGAATTTACAAAGATAAACTTTGGGTATTCATTCTGTATGGAGAAACCTATCACCAGTTTTTAATGTCGATTTTCGAAGACTATTTGGATGATCTACCTTCGGCTATAAAAACATCTGGTTTCAACATGATGGTGCTCCACCGCACACTACCAGACGAGTATCTAATTACCTGACTGAAAGGTTTGGTGATAAATGGAAAGGTAATAACGGACCGGTGAGGTGGCCAGCAAGGTCTCCAGACTCAAGTGTTATGGATACATTCTTAAGGGGTACACTGAAAAATAGAGTTTATGGTCAGGGGGAATATCAAAATATTGGGGACCTTCAAAACAGCATTGTTAGAGAGTTCGGAAGATTGGGGAGAAGGGGAAATTAATCGTGCAGTGAATAATATTCGAAGAAGGGCACAGTTGTGTTATCATGAACAAGGGCAGAATTTTGAGCATTTGGTGTGATTTACTTTTGTCTTTACATTTTAGTTAATTATTGTTATTTGTTAAGAGTTCTATTTTCGTCGAAAAGGACAAAATGTCTAATTTACCTCATACACACCTCATTTATCAAATTTTGATTGTTGATTTTGTCTCTGTATTTTTTCATTGGCTTTTCAAACGAACCAAACTCGGTGAGATTTTGATCCAATAACTCGAACATAGTTCGATGTGGTTGTCTTCTATCGGGATACAAGTTTAAATACATTCCCGCTGTCCTAACACTGTTTCTATCTTATTTGTAATAAATTTGTATCATATCTCTTTCTTCTTCATTCGTGAAAGCCCTTCATCGTCAAAAATTCAATGATTTGTACAATAACAAAATGTCATTGAGTGTAAAAAATTGAAAGGCAAATTAAGAAACATCAAAGTTGAAGCCTATTATGATAAGAATAATTTTTTTCAATATCTCAAATTTTTCGAAAAAGAATGATAACTTATGATACATCATTGAAAAGGTGAAATCTGGTTCTATTCAAAATAGAAAGAATCCAATGTAACGCCCATGAGAAAAAATAAAGTTGATGGTGGTAGGGGGGAGACGAAACGTCCGATAGCAAATCTAAAAACATTATTATGTAGCAGGGAAAAAGTGGCAATGTAGAAGTGCAATTCATTTTCGAATCCTTCAAAAAATATAGCCAGAAAAAAGTAAAAACCATTTTCCGGAATTTCTGTTTTTTCCGGATATCTCCAGATATACTCAGAATTTCAGAACTTTCTCAACGGCATATCGTAAGTCAGGTAAATGCGTAACTCTACCCAAATTTAACCATCTTTGTATCTCTCATAGTTTCCGAGATCCCAATGATGAGGATCGAATTCGAAACACCCTGTATACAGTCCAGTGGCGGCTTGGGACACATGTCAGCCAACATTATTGACCAGAAAATGTTCGACACTGACTTGTTTGTAATATTTTATTTTGTTTTGATTGAAGCATATGAAAGTTAAAGCCATCCTTTCCTTTATATTCGTAGCTTACTTTGATTTCTGGAAAAAAAATTATACAATGAAAAGCGGTTAAAAACAACTATTAGTGTGCTATACATTGAACAGGCAACAACTAATGTTTCACCGTTTGTCAAATTACATTTATTATTGTGACAGCGTCAACAATTGTCCCTTGTTTCAATTAAATAATGACCCACACTAACACTGATCACGAAATAACTGACATGCATCTTGGATATGGACTGGCCAAAAGTGTGCCCAACGTATTCAAGAAACAAATATCCTAATTGTACCTAATGCAAAAACTTTGTGGAAAAATATCATTTGCTAGGGGTGTTCATGCTGCTGAAACGAGTAAAACTTCTGCATTAGAGAAAAATGTACTTCATGAAATGTGGCATCAACTAAAAATCAGTACCAGGTCTTTTGCTGCAAATCTTCAGTGCAGCTATAAATAAGTTTGGATAATTTTAAGAGAAGTTAGTTACCAAGGAAATTCATTTTGACTTTTGCTATAAAACCGCGACACAAAGAATTAATTAAAACAGCTTAGAAAGAACTTTATTTTATGATGACTCATTTCATGATTCTGATATAAGATGCTACCAAAACTTCACCTATAATTTTAAAACCGATTTTTTTTCAAAATGACCGGTTTGTACAAAAATTGTTTTTTTTGTATTTTGAAAGAAATGGTCGTATTTTTTCCAACAAAATCGAATTTTATTCCTACTACGGTCTAAGATAATCGAAAAAGTTTTAATAATAATTGATAAAATGCAACTATTGGTTTTCTAAAAGTCAGTGGGAAATCAATTAAAGCGAAAACATGTCAGCCGCGTGTCAAGCTATACATTAAAATGTTTTCGTTCCGTGGAATAAGGAAATTACAGTTTTGTTGTATATAAAAATTAAATTATTGCTTTCTTTCCGATTATACTGAACGTATAATAATCTTTACGAAAGAACAAGTTCATCAAGAGCTCTAAAATAAAAAAAAACTATCAATTATTTTTTACTGTAATAATACCAAGTTTCATGTAGTACGTCAAATCATCCGTCAAATTAAATCAATCAATTAAATTTGCATGTTTCGACAATCGAAAGAAAACTTACGAAATGAATGTTTTTCATAATATATCCAAAACAACTGTACCTATGAAAACTTCTATTTCAAATTCAACTTGAGAGTGAAATATACTTATAATACTTGATCACTCTAAGAGTTAGACGTTGATGGTGTCCAATTTGAAAATCGGCAAAATTCATGTTTCAAGATTACCTACTTTCATTTTGAATGATTTTTCAGAGAAATGATTCGATCAACAAACTTACCGTAACTTACTGTAACAAGTTATTCCTGTTCCTGATTTACCGAATGTATCACAGACATTGAAATTTAAAATAACTTTCCATTAACAAAAGTATACCTGATTCTCTGATCGATTTCGACTTTCTCTATATTCGATAAAAGCCAAGTAAACAAGGTGATAAAATGTCTAGTAGGAGAATAATTTAACGCGGTGTCACCAAATTATCTGATATCTTATTACACGAAATCATTGCTGAAAGTTAACGAAGCAATTACAGTAATGTAACTAATTAGAAGCACGGAAAATTACGTATTCGGTGGTTATTTCTGAAGAAGAAGCATAATATAAATTGTTTTATTAGAGATCGAATTTCAACTAAACTGAATTTCTGAACAGAAACATATTTATTCAATAGAATGCATAAATCAACTTGTGGTCTGCTTGATAGAACTTTCACAAAGTGGAGAAATGTGATCAATTATGTATTTAATATAATTTTACTTAATTCTCCGCTTCAGATTTCTCCTCACCTCCATATGTTATTGGATGGTATAGAAGTTGATCTGAGCTCAACCTTTTTTCTGTAATCAAAGCAATAATAATCAAAACTCAGTCAGATCACAAGTTTTAGCCAATGGCATCAACATCACAAATCATTTGGAAAACATATGACTTTATTCATTTCAGGTTTTTCTCCAAAATTCTATTGGATATATGATGTAGCTAGTTTTGGTTGTTCATTTGATATTTCGATCACCAGTTTATTGAATTATTCATGAAATGTAAGTCTTAACCAAAAGCATTTAAATAATTTGAAGCAAAATCAGTAACTTGAAATGATCTAACATTCGAACTTTTGGCCTTCAACGTGATTAAAACGCGTTATTCATTCAACAAAAACCCTAAGTCCTGATTTTCAATCTGAAATGTTTGCTACTTAAAAAATTATATCAAAAATGTACTATTCCACCAAAGTCCACTATAATACACCGAAACATTATTTAACTACTCCTACCTACAACCATCAACCATTGTTATTGGCGCAACTTCATTGAATGATTATTCAGTTATAAGAAGCCTAATAATTTTGGTGAACAGCAAATGATTGAATATGTTTATCGAATCGTGATCATAGACACTTTAATAGATAATTCACACTTCAACCTGCCAATAACATAGCATATGTTGAATGAATCAAAGCATTATGACAAATAACTTCTCCACTCTTACCTGAATGCTCTATGATCTGTATCTGTATCATAGGGTGGGTGAGTGTAGGCCCACAGCACTTAGGCTACATGTGACTCATTGTACATAATCCCAAGGAGTTGTCCTCCTGGTCATCGTACATCCTGCCGATATTAGGAGACATCTCCTTAATATCGGCAGGTTTAGGCCAAGACTCGCCGAACACACACTCTCTTATTGACGATAATCCCGGACACTCGCATGAGATATGCCTGACAGTTTCATCTTCCTGTTCAAACATCCTGCATAGAGGCGATCCTGGCAAGACTGCACCCTTTGATTTCATCCTATCGGATTGAGTATGGGTGTAACGTTTGGCTAGTTCCGCAATTGTCGAAATCATCAGGCCATAGGTGTCACTGGGTCATAAAATTCTTAGTCCAGCCGCTTTCCTGGCTAAGAAATCGGCAATGCCATTACTTTTACTCCTATCGTACCCTTTAACCCAACTCAGGATAATATTATTATCTCTCGAAGGTTGTCTAAGTCTTGGTGGCATTCTAGTACTAGTCCTGAGGCTATGATGAAATAATTCTAAACTTTTGCAAGTGTAAAAATCCTGCATATGGGTTGAAAATAGGTTTTCTTCATTGATCAGCAGTCATCCTTATCATTAGTAATTCTAAGGAGTAAAAAATTATGCGAGCCAAGGATCGAAACTATTTTACTTTTTAATGTTCAATTCCTCGCATGGAGGGCTATGAACGAGATCAGCGACTATAAGGATTGGCATCGGTTCAACCCAGGTCACATTTACTAAGAACAAGGCATACAGAGACTATACTTCAATCTGTAGTCAAACCGATAAATGAAATCTTTACTTGCCAAAAGTCGAATTCGAACCTGTGATCATTGAAGTGCATGTTCAACTACTCGGCCATCAAACATCATACTTTATCGTACTCACCCAGCTCCGTGGCAGAATCAAGTAAGTTAAAACAAGCCATGGGTTTCTGTTTAATAGAAGTTGGTCAAGGAAAAGAAAAGAGGTATAGTGTTCTTTATACCTCAGCACCATATTAGTCCTTATCGAGTTAGAAAATTTGAAAACCCGCGCTGCCTTTAGGCAATCAAGAGGTTAGTTGGCAGAGAAAGATGTCATAAAGTAGTCTGGTACAGTACTACAACAACCAGTTGGTTGAGTTTGAGGTATATCTTTCAAATGTGGATGTCCGGCTACACCTTAGAAGAAATATTGAAAGAATGAGTCTTTCAAGAAAGAGTTCTTTGAGCTTACCTCATTGAAGCTGAAGAGACTTGAGAATTTCTGCTCTCTCTCTTTCGCTGGTACGGCACTAACGAAAGACTCTCTTTCGCTAGTACAGTACTAGCGAAAGAGAGAGAGAGAACAGAAATTAAGTCTCCTTCTAGATTTGACAAGCTTTACCTAATGTTTGATTGATTCATGACATCAGAAGTAATATTCAGATTTGCGAACAGTAAAGCTGAAATGAAGAAGAAACAAATATGCAAATGTTTTTCCAATTCAAAATTACCTATCTCTAATAATTGTTTTTGAAATTTCTGAATTTTTCTTTTATTCGAAGACTGTATTTTTCATATTACTACAAAAGATTTTATTTCCACAGCTGTCGTAGGTTTCAAATGTCCAACCAAAGTGCCAAACGGCAGCCCCGCTGCCAGATTCTGGCCGTACCCACGATTCGCCGTACCTGGAGACTGTCACCGCCTCATCACTTGTGTTAATGGATATCCTCGACTGATTAATTGCGGTGAAGGAAAAGTATTGGATGACGCAACTCTAACTTGTGAAGAGCCAGAATTGGTTCCTCACTGTGCCAATAGAATCAGAAAATAAAAGAAGTCATTTTATAGTCGAGTCTGATAAGAATGTGCGATGAAACAATATGGTTTTTCAAAATTATTTCAACTTTTTGTTTTCCTTTTTCTAACTATTTGTACCCTTCAATCAACAAAAAAACAAATGAATACCTACATAATGATGATGTGACGTTCAACTACATGTATTTATCAGAAATATACAAATTCAGTAATATTTATATGTAAACTCAGAGAGAATTTACTTCAACAAAAATAATCCACTTAAAACTTTTTTACAATTTTTACAATTAACACGTGAAGGTTTCAGAAGAAATTTCGCTTTGGTTTCAACCTAATGAAGTGAATAGCTCTCTCTCTCTTTCTCTCTCTCTCTCTCAAACGAAACCTCAAAATTTGTGCGAGCAAAGAATTGAGTTAATTAAAAGTTGACTGTTTCATTAAAAATTCCTTAAGAGATGTTTTCGAGCTAAGAAGAGTCAGTTATACATATTTCTTAAAGGTTAGACACAAACACGAATCACATTTCAGTTCAACTTCAACAGAAAAATTAATAACCAAAGACTCGGAAATCAATATACAACTTTACATTATGAAAAACTTTCTCTTATCATACTAGAGTTGATTTTTCGTAACTAATAGTCTTCTATAAATTTACAGAGCTCTGCACTACACTCATCTTTTACTTTTTTACTTTGCACATCAAAGTTGCATGTTGTTTTCTACGAAAGTGAAAACAGAAATTTGTTGTACTTACTTCATAAATTTCAGTGAGGAGTGAAAACTGTGCAAAAAGACAATTTATCAGACTCGACCGACAATCTATTCCAAGCAGGTCTGACTTAATTTAATAACATATAGAAATATTCTTTAAAAGTCACATCTTTAAGTTATTTTTTTTTATTTAGAGTTTTCGTACACCTTTCATATACATATCTTTTAATTTTATTAGTCTCTTTGTGAATTTCACAATTATTTCGTATTCGACTTGGTAAAATTGCCTGATAGAAATAATGAAAAAATGAAAATTTGGTAGTAATTTTTTATTGAAATTCAGTCTGTTCGTGTGAAGAGGTACAGAACCAATTGTTACCTACTGAATAACCACTTCCGATTTCTCATGAAGCAGAATAAATATGTTTTTTTCACTAGCATCGTGAACACAACACATCTCAAAACAAATACGTCATTAAGTGAAAGTATCCGCATGCAAATTTGAAGTAATGCAAATGTATTCATATGAATAAAATATGGCTGTTTGACAAAACAACAACTATTTCCATTTTGAGTTCCATTCTAAGAAATAATTAAATGTAATTTGAATTGTACGTACAATATGTTACAGAACTCATTCCAGTGGCAAAGAGTGAATAGAAAAGTAAATATTCAAACTAAGGTATAAGTGAGAAACTGTTTATTCATTTAAGGAATTGAATAACGACACAGTAATGATTGAGTATGTATTGATTGCTGTATGCTGTTTTCCAACTAAGAATAAAATTCAGCTTCCATGTAGACTATACTCGTATAAGTAGAAGTTAGTGTATAAAATGTGCCAAACATTGTTTCGTCATCAGTACACACATAAGATTGTATACATAACATAGTATATTGAAGTAGTCGATGTAGGTTATGAATTAGATAATAGAAAACCATTTCAATAAACTTCTTAATTTCAAAAACCCTCATGATATCGATTCAGGTAGTTGTCTTCAATCTTGTACGATACCTGAAAATACTTTAAATAAGGGATACTGATATAATCCTGGTGTCGGGGTATTTTCCGTAAATTCACTATATCAAAGCTTTTTTGAATCAATATCTATAGTAATAAAAGAGGCACTAATGTTATATATATTAGAATTAGAAACAAGTAGGTAGGGAATTCTATACTTGTAATTATTACAATTATACAATTATTTGGAAAACTTTATACTATGTGAAAATATTATTAAGCATTATTCCATTCGTAAACCAAATTATCATATGTGCATACGTCACTGGAAATTGTTTAGTTATTTGTATATTCAAAAATGATAATTTTAAAGATTTGAAAGTAGGGAATTGACAGATAATGAAACCAAAAACAAGTTTTTTGATGTTACGAAAGGAAAGCCGTAAGATCGAAAAAACTATTGATTTCCAATTATCTATATTCCAATGCAGAAAATTTCAAGATTTTCACTTTGTGGAACCTATCTTCATCCTTTCAATTTTGAAAAATAAATACATTTAAAAACAATTCGTGTTCAAAGTAGAAATTAAATACCTGAATTAGGAATTTTATATATGTTTATTATTATATTTTTATATTTCAAAGAATGGAAAATTATTCACGAAACAGTACTGCCTATTTCATGTTTACATTCTGCTATTTGATCAAAAATATTGATGACGACGAAAAACTAAAAATAATCATTATTCATTTTTCAGTTTTCCAGATATGAAAAACCAGATATGTTTTTGATAACTTTTAAATTTTCAGATTTTATTTCCGTTATGTAAAGAAAAATAAATATTTTAATTGAAATGTCTATCATTTCTGAAATGAGCATTCCTTATTGAACTTGTCATTTGAACGTCAACAGTTCAAAACAAAAAAAATGGAACCCAACGTATTGTTTTTGATATTGAGATATTGGTGTGGTCCATAGTTGTTCAAGGCACTTTGAGAAATTTTCATGCTAAAAAAATTCAGCTCACAGTATCATCAATAAAAAAATTCTGTCAATTTGATTTTCAAAGGCCAAGTTCCTACTGTAAGAATATGTCCTTATTTGTCTCAAGAGAGCGCCAGTAAAAATGTTTGAAGTAGATGATGAAGTTATCGTTTTTATTTTCTTTATTTGACGTGAAAAATATTACAATTTTCTAGTCACAACAATTCTCTTTAATTTTCTCGTACAACGTCAATTCTATTGTTACTTTGGAATATAGGATTTTAATCGATTCATGATTTGTAAAAGTTCTACTAAAAATGTAAACATTTACGTTAGCCTTTTCATGATGAGGAATATATTCCTGATAAAGTTTTGTCACACAAATAATTCACAAGAACTAATATTCAAAAGGGGAGATAGAACTGAAGTGCATAACTACAGACATATTTCTTCAATAATGCAATATTGAAATGTAAACTAATCTCCTTTTTGACAAATACTAAATTCTTTCTCTTCAACAATATGGTTTCAAAAAAAAACATCTACTGAAGATGCAGCGCTGAAACTTACTGATGAAATATATTACACGTTAGAAAAGAACAAATCATATTCATGTATGTTCATCAACTTCACAAGGCTTTTGATACAGTTAGTCATGAGCATATCCTAACAACTCTAAAAGACGTGGGTGTCAGAGTAAAGTGCCTTGAACTATTCAGGAGTTATCTAGATAAGCGAAAACAAAAAGTGAAAATTGTTGATGCACTCAGCGAACAAAAAGAAATAGAGTATAGTGTATCCCAAGGAACCCTTCTAGGCCCAAAACTCTTCAATATTCATAAAAACAATATGTTCACTTTGAATTGGAATGGATAAATTATAATTCAGGCTAACGATACAGCAATATTTTTCAAGGCAGAAACTTGGGAATGTGTTGTCCTAGCCTATTTGAGACAATAACTTCCTCTGCAAAATCTTCGAACCACATACAAGCCTGTCTCTCGGAGTCTCTTCTAAGAACGTACCAAATTTACAAGTGCTTGCTAGCTTGCGAAGTTCAACTATGTAATCAGTTACAGTTTGGTCTGGACGCTGATTACACTTATTGAATCGGAACCGTTTACTGATTTCAGACTTTTCAGGAAGATAATGCTTCTTTAATATATCTATAAGCTGTTGATATGTTTCATCACTGGGTGTGAGCGGAGTAATCAAACTTTTGAGTGTTCCATACCCGACTCGGCCTGCTTATGTTATGAAGAAAGACACTTTCATTTCCTTCTTGACAGTATTGACTGAACAAATGTTTGACTCGTTCGACATACATTCCAAACGCCTCTGCTTCCACTTGGAAGTGTTCAATAGATCCAATTAAGGCTGTCGTGCTCATCGCCTAATGTGTTGTCTGTGGGTCCTAGCTCAATTGAAATACTTCTTGGTTCAATCATTGAAATAACGAATAATAGGAAGCAGCTTTTATTACCAGTTTTAGGATTCACAAAAGACGCGAACAAGCGATGAGATCTGTGGTGTGGTGGCCTGGTATAAATGAAGATCTTAAGATAATGATAAGTAAATGTAGGCTATACCAAATAACCCAAAACAACTTACCTGAAAAGCATTTAATATCATGGCCCAAAACAGAAAATGTATTTCAAAGAGTCCACATCGATTTTTTTCCATTTAAAAAATAATACTTTCTTACTGATTGTTGAAAGTAAATCCAAATGGATGGATGTTCATCTTATGTATAGAACCGGGGCAACAAAAACCATAGAGAAACTCAAACTAACTATAGAGCAACAACTTGTAAATTTGTTGTTTTCCTACAGAAATACACCATGTATAACAACGTCCTTGTGTCCATGTTATTCAAATATAAATAAAAAACTATGTTAGACATGTTGAAACCTTCAAATAATAAGTGTATAATGTATAGAAAATCTGATAAATATGTAGCTCCTGAGAAATTTAATGTTGGTGAAAAAGTTTTAGTAGAT
>WOGR01002167.1:0-18049 GCA_015342045.1 Leptinotarsa lineolata | reverse complement strand
ATGTTATAAAGCAGCTCGGGATTTTGCATTAATCTCTCACTCATGCCCTCACAAAACTCCTGTCTTCGGTCAAAATCATCCTCATTGAGTTCATGAATCAGTTTTATTTTGTAAGGATATAATTTGTGGTTTTTAGGGATTCTCCATGCGCTCATATGGCTTATTCCAGCCATTGCTGATAAACCTCTGGTACTTAACCTGGGATTGGCGATGACTTGTCCAATCACTCCAAGGGTTTCGCTCGTTGAATAAAATTGATGTTCTATTAGCATTTTGGTCGTTGCCAAAAAATAAAGCAATAACTGAAACCCTTTTAGCAGTAGTGTAAGGCATTTTTAAACAAATAACAATACACGACCCGTTTAAACAAAACAATCGAACGATGTACTAATGAACACTGGAAACAGAGGAGTGGGTATTGATTTCCAAAAAGGGATTTGATTTAACAAAAAACTGATAAGAAGAACTGCTCGAAAAGTTTTTTACTTAGGCATACAAGTTACCTAGTGGTCTGTCTAATGTGTTATTGGCATGGCAATTTTAACTACAAATTATCTCGGAAACTAATCGTTACAAAAATTTGTGGTAATGGCTTTGGGGGCAATCAGAACACTTGTTTGTTATTTCTTCGCCTTCAAAATTATATACTGCAGTCGTAGACAAAACGTTTGGCATAAAATTCTGGAGACCACTCCAAAAAATCCTTCGACACAAATCTTATTCTGACCGTTTTGGTGAATTTTCAAAGAAACTTGTTTATATAAGTATTTTTATGATATGCAATTATGCACCATTATAACAAGGTGTTTTTACTATAAGTTTTGAGTTGAAAACAGTTACTCAATGAGGAGACGTCAGCTATATTGGATGAAGAATGATGCCTTTTTTGTGATTCAGTACCCAAATTATAGGAATTTCTGTGGAAATTATACATCTATTCAGAATGACGTTTCTTTGCTTATCGTATTTGCCTCATCACACTCTTTTGAATAATATAGGTACATATCACAAGAATGATTATAGAAATGATAATTCACCAATTTGTATTAAATATATTTGATTGGTTAATATATCTGTGCTAATTTGGAAACAAATGGACAGCTTTTACCAAATACAATATTGAGAAAAAAAACAAAAATTGTGGACATACTTGAATTGAGAATCAAGAGGAGAAGTAAATAGTTATTGAAGTCAGCAACAGTCACGAATTGAAAGTTCGTAACGGAAAGTTTAAGCGTATCTAAAATGGCATCTCAATATTTACATATCATTCAAATCCAATAAATGATCAAAATTCAAAATTCAAAAGAATTTTTAGTTTTATAACAGTGGAAGTTTTTATAGTTATTATTTCTTCCCAGTCATTGAATATTTATAAATATTCATTATATAGGCCAATTGGAGTTTTTTATTTTTCAGAAAAGTCTGTTAAGAAATGCATAATATTGTGCCAGTTTTATTCTTTCAATCTTTAGTTTTACTCTGTGAAAATTGACGTCACTTCATTCATTCCATTCTATAAAGACGTTATGATTCCGTACAGGAATACGATAATTTAAAACCATTTCTATGTCTTCTGCTGATCAACTCACCATTCAAAAAATAGGCAATGCTATCTCTAGTGATATATTCAAATCCGTTTCCGATATGGAATGAACAATTCAGTATAACTGAAATGAATATTCATGAAAATGTCAAAAGTCATTCGGAATGAATGTGTGTTTCCAGAACTGCACCATATATAATCAACTGCAACAATTTTGCCTCTATTCGTACTATTCATACTCATTTTGAAATATTCAGAAGGGTCTGATTTTAATAATCATTGATGTTTATAAAAAAACGAATTTCAACTACTATGGAAAAGTTCACAATTCATATGAGACGTTTAAAGGATAAAATGAGTTGAGGCAAATCTCATCCAATCCCACGTTAGGGAGAGTGGGTATTTCGAACAAGAAATAGTGTCAAATTTCAAGAAAACTGACTTAAATAACAAATATTCCTCCCCTAGAATGTGACTAATACTACGAACAGTCAAAAGTAACATATAAGTTTGAATACTAAGCTCAGCAATTTGTTAATGAAAACAATCGAGCTAATTTTATTTTTTTAATTAAATTCAACGTAAACAAGCACAAATTAACGACCCCTCCTCTTTCTAAAATCGGATCAAGAGCGATAGTTTCTCAGCTCTCCAACCTCCTCAGTAGAATATCGTATTAATCTGCCTTATACCAAAATCCTGATAAGCAAAAGCAGAATCTGCATGAGGAGAGATAACAAACTTTTCCTATGCAAGTGGTCCACTAACTTTTAACCTTCCTGAATTTGTCTCTTAAAACAGCTCCAAGGGCATCATGATCATCATCATAATGAATTCCAGCCAGGGCAAATCTGATCTATAGCTGGCCTATGTTGTGACTGATTAGTTACGTATAGAAATATTGATGGACATCTGAAAAAATGACAAGTGTGGTTGGGCTTTTTTTCAATAACGAAAGAGAAGTCCTACAGGAGAATTCTTGAGGCGCTCTAAGAGCGGTGTTTGTGCGAAAGTAGCGATTCACAATAAATTTGAATCACTGGAGAATAAATTCATTTGGGAAAACGTTCTCAGGGAGTTTATTCCATATAAAAGCAGTTCTCCAAATGAAAGAGTTCTTGAACAGTGATGTTTGAGGTGTACTGAGTTCAACCTCAAAATAATGAGCAGTCACAGTCCGTGGCTTATTCTGATATGTACCGCTCTTGTTGGAATCAATTGTGCTGGAGTTGCACTTGAACATCTCCCGTGAAAATATCTATGAATGAGAGATAAATCTCCAACCTTCCTTGGATGATTCAAACGATCAAAGTTGCAAGTGATGTTCGTGTCTCCAATCAGGTGAATGGCATTTTTCTGGATGGAATCCAGCAGCTTCAGGGTATGCTTTGAGGCGAAGTTCCATACATGAGAACAATACTCCAAAGAAGGTCTGATCGGAGCTTTATGAAGTATTGAAAGTGGCTGAGCTGTGTACAGTTTTCTAGT
Organism: Leptinotarsa lineolata; assembly: GCA_015342045.1. Lineage (NCBI taxonomy): Eukaryota > Metazoa > Arthropoda > Insecta > Coleoptera > Chrysomelidae > Leptinotarsa > Leptinotarsa lineolata. Next base: position 15,015 of record WOGR01002167.1, on the reverse strand, counting down.
TCGGAATAGTGTTCTAGGCTTCTGAGAAGCAACCTTTGCAATTCCAGCGATCTATTCGGAGAAAACCAATGCCTGCGTTTTCATGGTATTGAATTGAACCTGGGTACTTTCACTTCAATTCAAAATCACCTCTAGATCCTCATTAATATATGCAACCTTCTGCTGCCAGTGAAGATGCGCATCCGCAGTCGATGTCCTGGAATTCAAATGGAATGACGAGCTGAGCAATATCTAAGATGCTTGGTTTCTACCGATTAGTAGTTGATATACAATAAAAAGAGGGTTGGAGATAAGAAGATAATATGGATCCCTGGGGAACATCGGCGTTGATGGTAGGAGTATTCGCGTGGTATCCATTGACGGACACTTGCAGGTAACGTTTTTTCAGGAAACAAGAAAGCCATACACAAAAATGATCCGAGAAGACATGGCATCAAAGTTTGGCCAGCAAACCTTCCTGCCACAAACTGTCAAATGCCTTGAAAATATCGAGCGCAGCAATCAATTATTCAAGGTATACTTTATTGTCGAAAGAACGAGGTTCTTAAAGACAAAGCTTGTATACATATACAACCACGATTAGGTGAAATTAATTACATAATTTGAGCTTATGAATTTCACACAGTCAAGATACATCCGTTTTTGACTCTCCATGTTTCTTGATTACGTTATTCCAAATATGGGTGACATTCGATAGAATGTTACCTGTTGATCTTTGTTTCCGAAAGCCATATTGATGATCGCTCAAGATGTTAGAGCCTTCCAAATATTTGAACAAATGGTGGTCTATGGCTTTCTTCATGATTTTGATAACACCAAACCATTTTCAATACCATTCTCAAAGAAATAGGTTTGGAGGTGGTATTCAAAACAAATCATACACTACAGAGTCTATTAGGACAAAGTCGAGAATTCGGAAAAGTCTGAAATTTACGAAATCAACTGTAAGGACTGCGATGCAAAGTATTATGGACAGACTGGAAGATCTATCAACATAAGATATAAGGAACACTTAGCACACCTAAAATTATGGAAGAACAGAAAAATCAGCAGACGCCCATCATATGTTTCAACAAAACCATTCCATAGACTTCAGTTCATTACGATTAGCTAGACAAGTTAGACAACAGGCATCAAGATGCCTATAAGAGCTAAGAAATAAGTAAACATAACAATATTATGAATAACTATAGTTTACTATAGATAAGGCAACACTGTTGAAATTTATTTTAAAACAATGAGACACAGGTAACTTGTAGAGGTACCTAAGTTATATGAATAAGACAAATATGTATCTAGACTTAGTTTAATCTTTCTTCAAGATGATCACTTAGTGATCGAAGGACGTGTCGAGGTGTTGAAAATAACTGTTTTGTGTTGGGATAAAACTCCAGTAACATTCATTACTACACCGAAGATTCTAAATAGTGCATCACAATGGTCTATAGTTGTTTGGAAGAGTTTTTTTGCCCTTTTTGGGAATAGGCTGAACGCAAGCAATCTCTCAACAATAAGGAAAAACCCCTTTCTTGTGAGACAGGTTGAGAAGTCTGCAAAATACTGGTGAGAGTTCACTGGCGCACTTTTTCAGTACGATGACGGGTACTCCATCAGGACCAGACGCCTTGTTGATATTAAGAACTTTCAAAATTCCGGCATTGTGAATTCTAGTGGGAAAAAAGTGGGTGGTGCGTTTCCTAGAAAATCGTCTGTGGAATGAAACGCAAATTGTTCAGCTAATAGATTTGCTCTTCCTATAGCTGTTGTTGCAATTCAACCACTCGCTTGTGTTAGTGGTGTAATTGTGATTGAAGTTTTGATTAACAGCTTCAGCTACCGACCAGAAGGATCTAGACCCGTTGGGATTGGCAATCAGTTTATCCCTTATTCTCTGATTATGAAGTTCTTTGCTTTCATTATTTCCAAGATTGCAGCTGTTGCGAGCATTAACAAACCTAGTTCGGTTTTCGGTACTGGGATTTTTGCGCCACGCCGGTAGGTGATACTTTTGGATTCGACTGCTTGCTCGCTATCTTTGTTCAACCAAGGTTTGCCGTTAGAAGTTTGTTTCATCGAAAAAGGTATATATGCATCCAAGGATGATTGAATGACTTTCGTGACTTCAAAAGCACAAGTTGATGGATAATTATAGCTGAAACAAACATCTAGCCTGGAGAAATTTCGGAAATGGTCTTGAAGATCCTCACACTCAGCAGGTTTGTAATGCCAAACTTTGCGCGTCTTGGGAGAACTTTCGTTGACTAGGTAAATTTCTGGATTGGTTGTTAGGTATAGATCCAGAAGAGTAGCACATTCTCCATTACGGTTAGGAATCCTAGTTGATCCATTTATAATCTGAGTAACTCCACTGCTCATTGCAAAAGCCTCAGGTTCGCGACCTTGTTTGTCGTTGATATTTGAAAATTTGATATTGTGGACCGAATATGGAAATTGCGGGGTGCGTACATTTCTTGCTAGTTTGGCCGTAACTTCTGCGGTATACCCCTTACTGATTCCTACTGGAGTGTCACAGAAAAGCATTTTTGTGCAAATGTTTGGATCACATTTACTTATCTGTATTTCATATAAAGAACCGATGAATATAACTATTACCTGTGAAAGCCATAGGTTAAATTAATGAATTGAGGAATACTTTGCAAATGTCACATTCAAATAGTCGAAATAGTTCGTTTTTGGGAGATATAGTTGAGTACTTGTATGAAATGAGCAAATAAATAGTCCTAACTTGAATCAATAAATGAAAAAAATCTAGTCTGTTTTCAATGCATTCAATCACTTTGCCAGTTCACGATTTGCGTGTTTTATATCGACCGACGATACAGATGGGAACTCGGGGGTGATGGAAAATCCAAATACAGTTTTTTTCACTTTCAATAAACCGAAAGAATTGAAATCGAAAATTATTCTTCCATCAAGCAAAATCTTACTACATCAGGGATATACAAAATTTCAAAATGTCGACATATTCAGAAATTTTTCACGAAAGATTACTTTTTGATAAAAAAAATAACGAAGATATATCTTGAAATTAGTTGCTTTTTTTCATTCTTCCAGATTTTCTCAAATTTTTAGTATGAAGATGGAGAAGTCAAAAACCAACAAAATTTTTTTCCAGAAACAAAAAGGACAATCATGCAATCATTTCCTAGATGAAAAACATGTGTATAACATAAAAAAATTAATTTATATTGATTCGCACAAAAAATATTGTCCTCGAGAAAAAGTCATTTTTTTTCTTGAAGATGCAAATGGAAGGATCGCTAACAGACACTCAAGAGGCACGCGCAAAAGATTGCACGGCAGCTCAGTCGGGTATAAAGTGGGTTGAACTCGAATACTATATACCAATAGAGAAAGACAAAAATATATATTTATGTATGGAAATAGGGCGCCACCAACTTACAAAAATGAGCGAGACTGAATTGGAAGACACTCACTAGTTAGATATGGTTCTGTTTCCCAGAGCTAACACCCAAATTAATTATAGCTGGAAACCTCAGTAAACCCTTGGTTTTTTTAATATTTTGTGTATCTCCGAATTTTACTATATAAGTATGGACATATTCAATAGAAAGGAAAATTACAAAACACTTTTCTTTAGGATCGTATTCAAGAACAAATAACTCAAGTTGTATTAACCGTTATTACCCCTACGTGATCACGTTGAGTGTACACTCTCACTATTTTGAAGGCGGAAGGCTCTTTGAGTGAAAACGGAAGAAGTTATTAAATAAATGTATCCTAAATAATTGTTCTCCAGAACAAAGGGAAAAACTAATAAAATTACGCAGTTTATCTGAATAATTGATGAAAAGGATGGTTCCTCTGTACCTCGGCGCACGGGATATCAGTCACAGCTATCCAAATCGGTGTCGATGTTAACGAAGCTCGCACCACAGTAGAAGTTAGATTCTACTGTGCTCACACTTTCGAATACCTCGCCGATCGGTTACAATTTCTTAGGATTGCCTCAGATATCGAACAGCCGATAATGGAAGATTGTAGAAATAATCGAATGGAAGTCCTGTTGGAATCCAATGACCGAACGATCAAATGCGTGAATGTTAACGGTTAGGTAACTGACGGTAATACTTAAGGTCATGGGTACTAGTACCAGAACCCAGACCAAGACAAGGACCAGAACAAGAACCTTAAATATGTAATCACCGATATAATACTCTGTAGACTCACCGGTTTTCTTATTTTCCATTACCCCTTTGTTTGGTTAAGGGTATTATCGATTAACGAAGTTTTTGTCGGATTCCGTAAATCCTTCCTAAAGAAGATCAATCTAATCGCTATGATCACTTGTTTCTCTCCACCTAATTTAATCCGATAATTCAGTACCGGAAACTGATGAGTAAATTACGGTACGACAATCTTGGCGTTTGAGATTCGAGCTGTGGCTAGAATTCCGAGGTCAGCGGTATGGACAATTTACGACTCAGAAACCAATTTATTCGAATGCTAGTTGGACAAATAACTGCGATAAATATATACCCGAAAGACTGATTTTCATCTACGCTTCATATAAGACCTATATATTTATCCCACATAAATGAATTCAACTAAAACCGAAAATGAAATTTAATGTATTTTAAATCGTTACAGAATATAAGATGAAGAGAAAATCTTTTGTCTGATTTCTACTAAGTTTTTCATTTGTTACGACCGGTTTCGGTTTCTTGAACTATTCTCACCACAGAAACCAGTCGTAATAAGTTAAACAAATTATTTAAATGAACAAATTGGTTCAGGCCAGTCTCAACTCACCTGCACAGTAGGTTTATGGACTGACACCTATCAGAAAACAAATACTCCCCTAGCTGATACCACGAAGGTCGTTGGATTATATCTAACAGGTATCAGTGCAGGAATCTTCACAGAAGTATTTCCTGCATATATGCTGTTGGCGATACAACTACCGGTTAGGTCAGAAGTGAGTGGGTCTATTCGACCCTCCACCGCAACCCACAAGGGTTTATTGTAGCTCACTACAACTACCGGAATCGATTCTTGATTATTAGAACACACTTGCAGGCCGGTTTCGGGCTGTTTGGTCACTTGTCAGTGCAAGGTAGTGTTTATCATCAACCTAAAGTCGATGATTTCCGATAATCAAAAATAGAATTCCTTTCAGAGTATCATTCCTCGAACTAGGCAGAAGCGAACGCTCAACAACATCGCCTCATCTGCCTGTCGATGTATTAACTAACTGCATATCCACATGGTCCAAGATTTCGTATAAGGACAAAAAACTTTCATTCCTATAGTACGTGGGCATACTTGAAGACTGACTTTGAATCTGTTGGATATAAACCAACGCCCTTCGTGGTATCAGCTACGGGAGTAGTTGTTTTCTGTCTCAACTCACCTACTGTGTAGGTGAGTTGAGACTGGCGAATTGTTCATTTAGATAATTTGATTTGAAGCCAGTCTTCGAATTTGCCCATGTAGGTACCATAGGAATGAGAGGTTTTTGTACTAATACGAGGTCTTGGACCATGTGGATATGCAGTTGGTTAGTACATCGACAGGCAGATGAACATACACTTCTGCCTAGTTCGAGGAATGATACTCAAAGAATTCGATTTCTAATTATCGGAAATCATCGAATTCAGGTTGATGATAGACACTACCTTGCACTGATGGGTGGTCAAATAGCCCAAAAGCGGTCTGCAAGTGTGTTCCAATAATTAGGAATCGACTCCGGTAGTTGTATCGCCAACAGCATATGCAGAAAATACTTTTGTGAAGATTCCTGCACTGCCACATGTTGGATATAATCCAACGCCCTTCGTGGTATTATCCAGGGGAGTATTTGTTTTCTGATAGGTGTTAGTATACGAACCTAATGTGTAGGTGAGTTGAGACTGGCCTGAACGAATTGTTCATTTAGATAATTTGCTTCAAAGCCAGTCTTCAAGTTTGCCCACGTACTATGAGAATAAAAAAAAAATAAAACAAGGCAGAAGTTAATTTTTTCCATCCTATATCATCTTCGTTGCTTTCTTTTTTGTCTGAGAGTCTTCTAGCGTATTTATTCCTTGCAAATTCACAAAAAGTACTATAATGATGCAGCCAATGATGCAGCCACATGGACTTATTGCTTTTTTTATAATATTCTCATACATATGCTATCTTTTTCAAAAAATTTCAATTATTTTCTCTCAGATATTCCAAAAATTATATTTTCTGCTCGATGTTGTTTCAAACTTGATACTGATGAGGTCCAGCCTGAGCCAAACCGTTTATAACTGGCCAACATTTTGATAAATCATTTAATATTCGATACCTGAAACTCAACGATAAAATCAAGTCCATAATTGATCATACATTCAGTATCTAAAATATGTATATACAATCAATAGGTCTTTTACGAAAAACAAATCATTAAATGATAACGATAACTAAATAACATCGATGAAAGTTAGAGGATGCTGAAGGTACAGGATGGAGATCACAATTACTCCTAGAGAAGATAAACTAGCAAGTCGCGAATAGTAAAGTATATTTGAACTCATCAACATAACATCAGGTCATCTGAAACTGAAAACATCCATAGAAAGACACACCGGTTCAAAATAAAGAATAAATAATCTGCTTATATCATAATGGATCATCTTACTATATCAGCAGATTAGAAATGTGTTTAAACGTCCAATGAGACGATGGAATGAGCTGCATTGTACTGCAACTGGAAAATTATGCCCTCAAAAAAAAATTGGGAGCGCTTAATTGCCCTACAAATTATCAAAAATGAGACTGTCAGGTTTTGAATACTCTCTGTATTTTATTAAGTTTACTGGAATTTGCATATGTTTTGTTTTTTGACATAGTGACGAGTTGTTGTTGTTGTTGATGAGAAGAGAGGGTTTTTGGAGGTGAAAATAAAAGTTTCGTCAAAAAGTTACAAGAAATATTATTTTCCTCAATTTCCTCATCAGGGAAAACCTAACATTGTGCTGACCTTCGACGGGATATAACTGACTACATATTTGCAGGTGGAACTGAACAGAGACAATCATTACTGGACGATGGATACTAACAATTGAAAAATTGTGAGGTAACCAGTTCTTTAGACAGTGGATACCATAACCTCAAATACATCCAATTGTATTCAGTAACCGTAGTATCTCAGGCGATAAAAACAATGAAAGTCAATAATCTATTCGTAGAGAGGACATACGAACTCATGCCAGGTGCAAGGTTTGTTTCATGTTCATAGTATCGTTTTCAATGTTTCTATGATGATTTACAAATGAAATTCTGAAAGATTATTAACATTTCATCAGTATTGAAGGAAATCATTATGCTGACATCCTATTGAATTTTATATACTGTAAATTCCGATTTTTCTTTTAGTGCCCTGAAAGCCTTTGTTATGCATAACTTTTTAAAAGGAATTCCAAAAACTTTTCACGAATTTGCACTTCTGTATTACGCCTCAGTTACCCTTTCGTGATGAAAATACCGATGGGCGCATCTTCAAAGAGATCTAAAAACGAGAAATGTTATTCTGAAATATTTCGGTAAATCATGATGAACTGATACTCTTAGGGTTTACAAAACGATATTCTGAAAGTGAACATATTCCACCTCTAGTTTTATTTTAATAGCCCGTTTCATGTATTCAAAGAAGACAAGTTGGTCATGTGTGAAGATGCATTAGTATTTCTTTTCATTAAAAGTATGACAATTTCATGCATTGATTGCATTTTAATTTCATTTTATGCTGTTATTCACTACGACTTCAATTATACTAATTTATCAGAAACTAGCTTATTCATCGAACTTCTGTACCGCATTAGATTTAATGCATGTTGTGTTATTAACGTTTTTCTATTATGTTTGTGAAGTCAGACTAGAACATTTTCATGCTCAGCAGAAATTTATGTATCATAAAAATAATAGATTGATACAGAAATAAAGTAAAACATATAATATAGATATTTACTACATACATGTACTACTTACTACATACTACATTCAATAATTATAGTAGAAATTACACAGAGTTATCTGTAAAATCAAACACTCGAACAGTAGAATAGTAGCCAAAAGAGAAAATCGACTGCAGAAATAAAAGATCTGGCAAGACGATACATCTGTAGTGTTTTTGTACAAAAAAAAGTGAGAATCTTCCAAATTAAGTGTATAGTGAGTATGGCTTCTTTGTGGAATATTCAATCTACTCGATGACGGTATTGTAAAAATAATACTATGATGGATATTGCTCTTTTTCCATTATAACATTACAATTGTACATAACGTCATTTGTATTTGGGCGAACCATGGCAACACAAACCTCTCCTGGATTTTGAATTTCTTGATAGTTATTCTGCTATTCCAACAAATCAAAAATTTTTAAAATCGGTCCAACCATTCTTGTAAAACAAATGATGTTACAATCTTGCAACTTTCATTATATATCTTCAAATCTTTTAGACTGTTTTGAATAATTCACACAAGTTCTCTTGAATTATAAATTAGTTGCCAGGTCGGAATTCGAATCTATTTGGATCAGTTTGTTTATCGTCATTCCTGGTCGTGAGCCTTTGAATATGAGAAAGGATAAATATCCTAGAAATGGAAGAAATGAATTTGGAAAGTTAATATTTTTTGCCATGATATATTTTGATTTTTCCTCAATATTGAATGCTTTTCTAGATTGAAATTGAAAGTAGAGGATTCACATACAAGATTCAGAAAAGAGTTTTAGGATCCAAAATTTTTTTGTCATGATATATTTTGAATCGCCTCAAAATTAGATGCAATCCTAGACTGAAAGTGAAAGTAGAGGATTCAGATACAAGATTCAGAAATTTTCTATTACTATCTGCTTCTACAACCGTAAATCCTCATTCAAGCGGCATTGAAGTGGCATTGTGGCATTCATATCAAATCAAATCAAATCGAGATATTAATAATTTACAGGACTTTCGTTAACAAGCACTGAATTTGCCAATATATCTAAAAATTTCCCCCAAAAATTGATCGCTTTTAAAAATATACCTCTTTCAATCTATAACTATACCGAAACAATAGAGATATATTTGGACATCACTTGAAAACATATAAATGGAAGACAACTCAAATAAAGTCAGGATGGAGTGTAAAAAATATCTGATTTTCAAAATATTACACAAGAGAGTAGTAGCTTCTGCATAGTTGTTGAGAAGACTAACGATCTAAGGAGAGAAAGAATGAAAGAAGTAATAATTGAGGCAAGTCAATATTTCTATACCGAGGAAGAAACTTACAGTCTAACTGCAAAAATATTTCAGTATTGGTATTGTTTCTATTGTTACTGATATTGAAATAGAACAGAATGATACAAAATATTTTGAAAAACTCAAAAAAACTTTATCATATTGAAGAAATATCCTAGAAATGAATGAAACAAGTTATCGTCTTTTTTGATCTGCCCCAATCTTGAATACTTTTTTAGACAGAAGCGGGGGAATCTTTGTTTTATATTAGTTTGATTTTCATCGTCTACTTTTTGACGATACTTTTTTTTCGACCGAACTGTTTTCTTTGATTTCAGTTAGTATCGTGAATACCATACCTTTATTGCAAACCAGTTCATCTACGAGAATTCACTTCAGAAATGATACAGTGGAATTTAAACATCGATAGTATACTTGTATATTATTGTACTAAGAACACAACACATTTTCGGTACATTTTTATATTTGAATTTTAAAGATTCACTTGCAATTTTTTGAGAGACCGATTAACTTGAACGAGATTCGACTTTGAACCTCCAAGTTATTCGATAAAATCGGTTGAACACTGTCCATTTAGGGTATGTTCAACAAAATTCACATGAATGGGAAAAACAGAGAAAAAAAAATTTATCTTTGAACAGTTTATATGATGGCATCTTCGTTATTTACGTAGGCTTCAAATGAGTTGAGTTTTCTGCCTGGAAAGATTCGGACACACTAAGATCAGTGAACGTGATAAAATCAACTCAAACATACTGAAGGTATTAAGATATCTATAGGATTTTCGCCATCTAGAAGTTTCTCAAACTGGCCAGAACATCCGAGAGTTTATTAGGGAGCATTCCACAATATTTTATAATATCCAGGAACAATCTGGAATGTTGTGGAAGATCCTGAAATAATCAGGAGCATTCGAAAACATCATGTTAGATCATTGCGGAGCCTTCCAGAATACTTCAGAATATTTTGGAATCTTCTGAAAAGTTGTGAACTATCTGAAGCATCAATTGTATGCGGCTACTTGCTGGTGAGAGTTTCAATGTTGTTCGAACGGTTACAATTATATTCGATACAAATTTTCTTATTTTTATAATTTACTGTTTATTAATTCATGCTATCACAGAATCTTTCATAAACTCTCCGAAACCAGATACCCAAGCTAGCAGCAAATACATTTTCCAAAAATAAAATCAACGCCTGAGAAAACAATCACATTGTATCAGTAATTCAATAATAGCAAAACTCTCGATTCATATGACCATACATTGTTATCAAACAGAAAAGAATGTCCTACACCCAGTTTGTCCTTTCAAGATTTGTGTGTTTCTTACCGAACGATAATACAGACCTACTCGAAACTCAAAAACAATGGGAAATCCATGTATAGATTTTTCTCAATCTCAATGAACCGTGAAAATGGGAATTCCAAAGGGATATTCTCATCAAACAAAATTCAAGATACATTTCAGGATATATGGGACTTCAAAGAGTAGAAATATCTAGAAGTGAAGGAATTCTCGATATTCATACAGAAAAATATATGAATAGGATATCTTCCAAGAGTAAATATCAATTACTACTTTCTTATTGCTCGTTGCGAATTATATTATTTCTCTGATATTCTGACATAACTATGATATCTAAAAAATATTGTAGATTGAATTGACCCGAATGAGTTCTATGAAAAAATTCTCTTTTGAGTTTTTCAGGCTTTCCCCCAGTCAACAACAACTGAAGGTAACTGAAACCATTGCGTTATTTTAATTCTAGTTTGCCTTCCTCAGCGATAAACATAAAATTAATATTTTGTTATGACATACAATAAAAATATTTTCTTACTCAGCCGTGAATAAATTGATATACCGAAGTTTGATAAATGAATATGATGAACATCATATTGAAACTAATATTATAGATTACTTTCGGTAAACGAGGAAGAACTTGAGAACATTCAGTTCGTTATTCACTCAAAATTGGGTTACATAGAGATTATTCATGCACAGGTAGTGGAATGACTGTTTTTAGTCTCCTATTCTGATAATACTTATTATCATTCACTTTCATCACTTATATATTTGATGAATTATTTTTCTGACACTCTTTATTTATTGATAAAGGAGTAACCAGAGTTGGGAGGTTGAAATTAAGATTCATTTGATCTTCTGATGATTTTTTTTCTATAATTGTCCATCAAAAACTGTGAAATCTCAGTATATTGTGATTCAAATTAAAATATTTGGATATGCAGCTGAGAAAAGGCGAAGATGCCTCCTACAAGATCGACAGAAGACATATCAAAGATAAATTAGAGTCCCCAAGGCGGTCAGTTGCAAAACCAAGTTTCGACATCGATAGCCGAAAAAAAATCCGTTCTCTGTCCTTGCCTGCAGTAGTCATTTCAAGACAAAAAATTTGAACCAAAGCCCAAAAACAATTCATTTATGAGTCAACATCAGACAGCGCTATTTCTCATCACTATAGGTCTCATCAATGGTGTTAGGGTGAATCACGATTGCAATTTCGAACTCAAATATCCTCAAAGGGTAGACCTGCTGGGAAAATTTATTTCACTATAACCTCATTTATCGAATTCACAAAAGACTCAAACCACGAATATTCATGATGAATGAGACGCAAGAGAAGATGCCACCACCTTTTTTAACCCAGGATAGTTCTTTGAGGATAGCTGAATACATCACCACTGATCCCAGATAGAAAATGGTTTTTGAGGATATTAAAGTGAAGTTTCTATTGCTCTCCAGGACATAATACATTACTGACCCCTTCTTCATCTTGAGGATGACGTCAGTCTCTTCCAGAATATGTTTCAATGATGTCTAGATAAAATCCGAAGAATATCCCAATTCCATCTACAGGACGTTCCTTGTAATATAAAGGCGTTGCATCCTAAGGTTTTTCCAGTGTATTCCTCGGGATAATTCGTGGTACGACGATATGTCATGGCGGGTCAGTTATCGTGGGTTGTCATTGATTAAAAATCTATACTAATCTGTTTATCATCCGATGATTTCTGTGCAATTTCTGTCTCCTTATATGAAAAAAAATATTTCAGTTTTGCATCTTATTTGTTCCCCTCAGTGTGGCGTATATATTTTTTCAGTCACAGTTGTCTTCAGCGATCAATGGCGACTAGACTTTCGATAGTTCAATCAAATTCGATCGAAATCAATGATTTTTTTGAAAGGCAAAATGACTGACGATTTGAAGCTGTTTGGATTTTATTTGAGAAGGTAATTGAACGGAGACAATTTACAATCAGTTGAACTGATATATTTCAAAAGTGTATAGGTCTAGCAATTTGAAATTACAAGAAATCAAGTTTCTTGAATCAATATCACCAACAGAAAACTATAAAATCATTATTTTGTAATCAAACTAATAACACGTACGAAATGGTTTGAGGACGTTTATTATATACACATTTGTAGGAAAGACGGGTGGGTATGTGGTATCCTCAAGCTTATAAAATTCACTCTCGGATAATTTCCATTTTGTCCCAGTGACATCCGCAGTGACATGGCAAAATGGTAACATTTTTGTTTTCCTTAGACATTATTGGTACGCCTACCGACATTCCTCGGATTATTCGACGCTGTCCCTTTTTGGTTCCACAATGGTCATCGTGCTATCCGGGGTGAAACCTGGGGCGGGATGGGTTCTGGTTTTATCTACATGTAGTTTGAAAGTGACAATGTACATTTCATTTCCAATCTACTTATATTTCCTTTTTCTGATATTATGTTTATTCAACTTAGAGAACTAATTTAGCATGGTTGAAGATGGAGCAGATGAAATTTGTGATTTCTCATTTGTAGTGCTACAGCTCTGGCTCTGAGAGTGAGTTCTTACCAAAGAAAAAAATTACGCTTTACTGTCTACGGGCAGTGGTACTGACCACCTCTGGTTCTCGGAGCTAGATCTGAAGTCTTCTTTTTAGGGTGTTTACGGGTATATGTGTGCTAGAAACATCAAAATTTGTTTCGATCGTGACTGATATTTGAAATGAAATGAATCATTAGTGGTAGCTCAAAATATAAATTCATTCATAACATGGTCTACGTTATCTTTCTCATGAAATATGGTCACACTGTTCACAGCGCTTTCGATTGTGAATCGATAACCTACAATTACACTGTATCACTCCATATCCAAACAATATACCTATCTTCCACATGTGAAGGTTATTTTCGATATTTATTTTTGTGCCTGTATTTGGACTACGCCACCTTCCATGAAATACTGCCTGTAACAGTAGTTAATATTGATAATAATGAATAAATACCAATTATGTTCATCAATTATTCAATAATACATAGGAGGGTTTATATCCAGGAGAGAATGATTTTTGGGAAAGAAAGGAAGATTCCCATATTTTTTGAATCATATTGAGAAGTAGAAAAGCAAAACCTTTCTTTCCCACAAATATTCAATAATAGTTTCGCAGAAAAAATATTACCAATTTCATGGAAAAAATTTCTCATCTATCTCATATTGATAAAATGAAAAAAATATATTATTTAATGGAAATGGTCAAAATGTTCATTAAACAAATATTTTCCATCACTTGATAAAATTAATAAAACAAGATCTTTAACACTCTTTCTAACCGTATAAATATTTTTTCTGGGAAACATAAAAAAATATCAACGTCACTTATCCTTGGCCAGAAGAAGCCGTCAATTGGAAACGACGTCGATAAACCTAATCAAGCCCTCAACTCAAGACGTATTAGTGCCCTAAGGATACATTCTCACATTAAAAGCGGCTTATCCTCATTTTGCAGAGGCGCCTTCGCTGTCTGCTCTCTCTGGTATTTTCAGTTCGATACAATTTCTACGTTCATCTTATTCCCACTTCTATTGGCCTGTAACATATTGTGACAGTTTGGAATAGACGCATGGGAGTAATGAACCCTTGAACGTGAATATCATGTTACTACGAACGAGTATCTCAATTGACAACACTTCTCTCTGTTTCCAATCATCCTTCATTTCACATTATTTGTTCCAAAAGGAAGAAGAAATAAAGAAAATGCCATCATCCCTTCGATAACTTCAAAAAAATACACATTGAAATTCCTTTGCTTTGCAGCAAACAGTGCATAGATTGATAAAACATGTATTTATACAGATTTTGTGAGATTTCAAGTGTAACCACTCTGTCACGAATTTTTGATAAATTTCACAATGTCCAACAAATGCTCAAATTTCTTTTACAGGCTCAGGTAGTGGATGCTTTCTGATTCTCTTAGTTTTTGTCTATTTGCCATTCATCTTTTGATATTAGGAGCTCTGTTTTTTTTTCTGCAAGTATGTAGGTTTTCAAGCGGTCAAATAAGTTGTTCGATCTTCCTAATCATTCGTTGATATTTTTTTCTATGAAAACTGTTCATTCATTTATACTAAACATTCTGATCCTGGCATTCAGGAAGAACGGTGTATATGAACGACTGCCAGGTGTTGGGAGCATTGAAATAGCATTGAAATAACTCAAGAACGGCTTTACCGATATGGCTGAAAATTGGTGGAGAGGTAGCTTAGAACCAGGAGACGGACATAGGATACTTTTTATTCCGCAAAAAATAAAAAAAGTAATAATAATAATAGGAGAACTCAAGAACAGCTGGACCAATTTTTATTATTTTTGCGAATCGAGAATAGGGTAATAAGTATTGAAATATGATAATTTGTCAATAATAATAATAATAATAAATAATGATACACTCAAAAATGGCTAGACT
>WOGR01002166.1:0-18050 GCA_015342045.1 Leptinotarsa lineolata | reverse complement strand
GTCATCTCTCGAAGGAATTAGTCCAGTCGTCACCCGAAGACGATTGTAGATACTAACAATCGAAATGTCGTGAAGTAACGTGGTTTGAAATCACTCAACTTTTTAATTATATTAATATATTTTTATTTTATTTATTCAATTGTTTTCACTCGTATTTTATTTCACTATGAATTCTTTTTTTCAGGTTTTTTTGCTTAATATATTTGTCATTTTAGCTATTCTTTTAAATGTCAATTGTATTATTAATTTCAGAGATTTCAAATCATTTTATATAATATTAGACAATGGAAGTCCGAACTGATGAGAAACTTTCTATGTTTTTTACCACTTTTACTAATGCAGTTGCGTTAATTACAAATAAAAGTGGTAGAAAAACAAAGAAAGTTTTATTTCTCATTTTTCATGATGATTCCCTACCACGTAGTAACGGTTACATCCAACAATTTAATGAAAACCGATGTTTTTCCACTTCATAAAAAGTTGATACTGTTTTCTCCGGAGGTGCACTCTGTTTTGAACATTTTTTCCTGAGATAGTAGTAGTATAAATTAAAAAAAAAGAAGAATTTCATAAGCTCCCATATGAATATGATGAAAACATATATACCTAATAAGCCTCACTTCTCGACAAGAGATTCGCTAACCGAGTTGGCAATATCAGAACTTGAACTGAACTCAAACGTTAGATTCATTGTACAGCAGAGGTGTTTCAAGTATCATTCAACCACATTTGCTATTAGATATTCGTAGCAGAAAGTCTGACAGGAAACATCCCAAAGGGTATCCTTCGAAAAAACTGATCTTTACATTTTTCTCAAAAATAACGATGAATATTCCAAATTAAACAAAAAAAAAAGGAAAAAAGAAACCCGTACACTTTATGCAAGATATGATGGAACGGTGATGCTCTGGAAATAGTGTTCAATTAGCCAAGTAACACATATTAATTGAAACATTTGCAATGATGTAAAATATTATGAAATTTTAGTTCACAAAGTAAAGTCGACAGCTCATAGAATTCGTAATATTATCCAGAAAAACTTTAAATCCAAACAAGTGCAAAAGTTATAGACTATTGAAGATTGGTAAAAGAATCACATTTTTTCAAAGTACTCAAAAACTACCGGTGATAGTAAAATTTATAAAAGTTTCGTGTAAGAACGAAATTTCCAAACAAAACTTCATCTCTATTTCAACTAGTTTTCCTACGTATTATTTTTGAAACGAGTTGTATCAAAAAAACATTTTACTTCACACTTTTAAGATGTATCAATTGAAATTTTAAAGAAATGATGGCATCATCACATCACACTATGAATTATCTATAGAAAAAAAAAATTGATAAATAGATGAAGTTTTGAAAAAACATTTTTACTATAGTTGATTATCATTACGGTTTCAGAATATATAGAAGATAGTACTTATGTATATCTGATGGAATTCGCCGAAACATGATGAGAATAATCAATTATTTACTTATTTTATAGTTAACACTATTTTGAAATTTCAACGGTATTTCTTGAAATAACTTATTCAAAGAAATGCAACAATTACATAATCCTTTCAAAAATTACCATCAATTTTTGAAAAACCTTTTTTTATTTTTTTCTATGAACAATATATTTGAAACAATTGGTCGGTTTTGAATAAATGATTTGCAGTTATCTATAATGAACAAAAATATATTTTAATTCATATTCAATTTGTCTATTGCATGAAAAATTTATTATCACTACATATTATAAAATAAAATCCCTTGCCTACCCTCAAAAACTACCGAACGGATTTCCATACGGTTCTCACCACAGTGGACGGAGTGATGAAAGAGAAAGTATTTTACGTATAATTTATTAATCAAAACGTCACTGCACAGTGCCTACCACGTCAAACCTTCATCAACATTGAAGAAACCCTATTCGAAACAATACCCAAATAGTAATAGTAAAGACACGCCCGAAGAAGCCATTGTATGGCGAAACACGTGTTGCGTTTCTGTAAAACTGTTATTCATTCTCCATTATCTAACTTGTTTTCATAAAATGTCAATGATCAACATATTTACGAATTAACCGTTTTTTAGCTGTTTAACTATTTAACTGTTATTAATTAATTCAGCTTATCAGGTTTTGACTTGAAATGCCAGTATTTTGAATTTCATTAGTTCGAACTTCCATTGTCTAATATGAAATAATATGATTTGAAATCCCTGAAAGAACAAATAAAATTAAAAATTTAAAAAGAATCGCTGAAAATAACAATTATATCAAGATAATTGCTATAATTGTTCAATTTTCATATTGTTGCTTATTTTTATTTTATTGTTACTTCATTTCAGGGTTTTTGCTTAATATAATTGTTATTTTCAGCTACTATTCTCAAATTTTTAATTTTATTTGTTCTTTCATGAATTTCAAATCATACTGTATCATATTAGACAATGGAAGTCCGAACTAATGAAACTCACCATCAAACATGTCAACCACCTTCCAACATGCCGATATTTTACCTATTTTCTTAGAAGTAAAATTTCATTGTTTTTTCAAACTCTACCTGTTTTACCAAAGATTATCATTTATCTAATTGAGTTTTGTGATTACCTACAGTTGACTAAAAGACATTGTAGACTAGTTCAACACATTTTTTAATTCATGAGCTGATGTCTAGACCCAGTGTTAGTGATGTACAGGACATTCTAAAATTTAGTACAGAATCAATTATTTGAAAATTCGTGCATTTAATGAGTATTAGATTCGAGGATCAGTAAAAATTGAAAAGAAAATGATAGTAGGCCAGTTAAATGAAGATACCCAAGAGACGGTAATAGATTCTGTATGTAAGTAATTAAAACAGCAACACAGTCAAAGAGTCAAGCAGATCAGACCAATCACTGGTTCTCAGTGCACGTGGTGTTCATCCCTTTTCTAATTTTGTTCGTCTTGTCTAGCCCTCCTCCCTGTACTTCTCTGCACTACGGTTTTGGATCACATTTTTTTAAAAGGATGGTTGGAAAGCTATAATCCGTGGTATTAGGCTATGCATGGTGGTTTTATTCCTTAATACTTCAAGATTGAATCGAAGGCAGATATTTCTGTAAAATTTATGGCTCTTGAGGAGTTGTTGCTGTTGATGGAAAACAGCTAGGTGTGAAGTTTTTACCTGTTGCCTTCGCCAAAACCTTGCCAACAAGGTCTAGCTTTGTATGTCCTCCATAATACTCCACTGAACATGCTGAGAGAGACTAACCCAGATTCGTGTCAGCCTTGTAATTGTGGCAGGAGCAGCAAGATCTCAAACTGTTCTACTAGACACTTAAGAATCGAATCCAAAATTCTATGAAACTCTGAAAGCTTCGTAGGTGATAAATAGAGTCCTTTTCACCTCATATATTCTTAAGATATCCAATACAAACCTCCACAGATGAATTGAAACTACTACTAACAGCATAACCCTAGACCCAAGTTTTTAAACTCCTGTCATACTTACATTCTATATAGGTAATTCATACCTGAACAATATCTGCTGGAGAGATACCCCTAACGATCTTACAACTGCGAAAGAACCTAAATTTAGCAGGATAAACTGAAATCGTCAATAGAAGATCGTGGGCCATTTTATGACCCCTTAACATTCACAAATCGAGAGAACCACACGCCAAAACATGTCAATGTGAAACCTGAAATAATTATTCGAGATACAAGGTCCCACATTTTCATTTGGTATAAATCGGATGACTAAATCCATGAAATCATTCAACTAGTTGTTGCAGGAGCCTGAAGAAGGATCTTTTATCGTCCTAGTTGTGGAATTATATCAAATTAAGTAAAGTATATTCTTTCCAGTTTCATAAACTATAAATATAAGTCGTAAAATATATTTGTCTGAGATCAAGACTAGAATTTGTTTTATATCAGGTGTTTTGTGGCTACTGCAAAATAGGGGAAGTATGAATCCAGAGGCAACTGTTCTGGAAAAGCAGCAGAAACAACATATGTGAGTTAGCAATCGTATACGTTATTTTTTATGCATTAGATATTAGTCTTGAATAAAGAATCGTTAAAATAAGAATGTTTATTAATTGAAATATTCATGATGGAAAATGCGGAGAAAAATCTTTTTCTCTATTTAAATAATTTTCTCCTACAAAAACTCCCTATTTTTGATTCGATCAAATATAACCGTGTCTTGAACAGTTTCTGACAATTTCTATAGGTGTCTAATTTCAGAATATTCATTAACTTGACGAAATGCATTTTTCCACGTCAAGAGAGAAAGTAACTATTTCATTTCAAAAAAATTAAAAAAATTATTACAGAGCCGAAGTCCTGCTCTACTCAAATTCTCAGAAAAAACATTTTAGAGTAGACTGAGAAAGACAATAAATATCATTCCGTTGAACCAAAATACTTGAAATTGCTAGATGAACATTTCCATTGATGTTTAATTTATCAACCTTTTATACAACATAGTTTCAAGATACAATAAAAACTGTTTCGACTTCTAAGCATTACCGTTTATAGGGGGACGATACCTGGTTAACTAAAAAACCCATTGGGATACCCATTCTCCAACAAGAAAAATAATTTACAATGTTACAGATCAATTGATATTAATGCCAAAATTAGATACAATATGCCACTGTTCTGGACTAGGATATATTCTCATGCCAATTTTCGACTAGATGTTCATTTATTAATGAGCAGGTACCTACTTATGTCAAAAAAAGAAATATATGAATGAATCAACCAATTCATGGAAAATTATATAATATTAATACCCTTTCAAATCAATATATTTTTTATATTAACTTTTCTAACACAACAAAGAATACCAATAACATCCAGAATGAACAACTGTCCTTTGCGATAACTATTAATCACAATTCATATTTATTTTAGATTACAATAAATAGAAAAATAACTGTCCTTTGCGATAACTATTAATCCACAATTCATATTTTGTTTAGATTAGAAATGAAATACATAAACCTACCCTCAGAGTGTAAAATGAAGAAGCGATTCACTTAACTTGTTCAATTGGCAGATACTCTTCAGACGAAAGCTCTCTGGTAACTGAAAGGAGAGCTCTAGCGAATACGGCTTTAACCAATGACATTTTGACAGCGTTTTGGATTTACTTGACCTAAATTCAGATGCCTTGACACAAATTCAACGATTCAGTAGAGGGAATTTTCCCTTAAACGCTTTGAAAAAATAAATAATTTTGAAGTTGATAATGAAAAAACGTACAATGACCATTTGAAATGAACCAAACTGTGATTGGTTTTTTGAGCATATAGCATTGTTATTAACCTGCCAAATTATATTTACAGAAAAAGTTTAAACAGAACAATTTACGTTTCTGACGAAAGCTTAAGCGAATTACAATGGATAATGAAAAGTTCGACTACATACCGGACAAATCAGATAGATTTTCCAATATCCGGCAAGAGACACAATATAAACACTACGAAACAAGCGTGAAAATCGTGGAAATACAAAATTCGTTCGCCTATACACAACGCAAAGTATTGACTTGAGATCTCAATGAAGTCGCGCGCAATGCTACTGCGCACTTATCGATACGAATGCTGTATTAGACCAAACATAAACAGCGAGACGCAGGAACATTCTGCCAAAAATCTGAAGTGGCAAAAACTTCCATTCGAAGAAAAAATCGGGGAGATGACCACATCCCACTAATATTTAAAAGGAAGACATTTATACTCATTTTGTACTATGATATTTAGTAAAGTAATTTTTCTGGTAAGCAGACTGTTAAAATTTAGTTAAATGCTTTCACCAGCTCTGCTTAGTGAAATGCTTGGAACATTTATGGTAATTGTTGCATTCATTTTTGTACGTAAAGCTCACTATTGATTCAATACATGATTTCTTCATAATTAAAATAAATGTTTCGAACTGAAAATCCGAAATATTCATTTCTCCCGACGTTCCTACACTGTTGGATATCATGAATGTCTGCCGGAAAGAGGATTTCTATTTGATTTTGCATAACTAAATAGCATATTAGACCTTTCATCATTTGAATACATCTTTGATATGTTCATAAACGTCTGACAGTTCTCAACAGATATTAACAACGCATTCATTTTTCCTGCCATAGAAACCAAGCAAAGCCTACGCGTATGAGATGGTGAATGAATTGAAATGCTATTTGATTATACTAAATTACATACAATAGAATTTTGACCAAAAACTGATATTTTCCCCACTTCCAGGATTGAGAATCATAAAAATATTACGAATTATTACGAATTACAGCAATACAAAAATTTATAAAACGAAAAAGTACGAATTTTCATTGTGTTAGGGCACCTACCCATCGAATCCATTGTGTTGTTTATTTTGAAGAAATCTAAACAATTTACAAATGAAGTAACGACAGGACCGTAATTTAAAATTGTTGTCACTGATGATGGTGGTTATTTCAAATGAAACGATATGAAAATATCAAATGTGATATACCCTTGGATTGTGAATTCATCGCTTTATCAATATCTGTGATAAAAAAGATAGGTCCGCTTGAAAAAAATTATGGTGAACAATGTTGACACGAAACGTTTTATCGAATATTCATCATTACATCGTTTTAGTACACTTTAAATACAATATTTTTGCTTTCCATTTTTTGATATTCTCCGAAATAACAATTCCATTTTAAAAAAACGAAAAACAGCACTTTTCCCCGTATAACTCGAGAAGGGCGGGAGTTCTCGTAAATTTTCCTCAACCATTGTATTGTTCCCGATGAAAGTTCCCTTTTTCCCATTGGATCATCTTCGTATCTGTTACGGTTTAGGATATAGCAATGTTACCACATGATAAAAAAACGGACTGTTTATCATCATATCATTTTTCCGAAGAATTGTTTGAGAAAAATGAAAAAAAAAATGAATTGTTACGATTCGGACCGCAGTTGGCAACGAGAAGTGTTTACCTGATTTATAAATTTGATAGGTTGATTCAGTGTCATTCTTTATTTTTCCAAATGGATGCTAATGCACACTTTCCAAATGGATGCTAATGCACACTTACCAAATAACTCAACTGCCCCGTTTCCTCTTGATATACTATGCTGTTTTTGATGTCAACTCTCCAATAATACCTTCCATAACTCATCATAACCTTTTGTACCAGTTGATGTATACTGCTACTCATCTCGAAGATATATCCCACTTTATCATGATTTCAATCAGTTTTCAAAATGCCACATTGTGAGCTGCAAGTTTCAATATCGTTTCCTCTGTATGTAACTCCAGCAGCAAGCATTACAATCAGTTCTCGCTCGAAGATTCTAGTTTCAAGCAAATGAACTCGTATTAATAGCATCCCTTGTAGATTCTTTCGGTGAAATTCATCATACTGATCGATTCAGGCATTGAAGCTTGAACCATTTCAACAGGAATGTGTGTCGAGGCGGTTAAGTTCGAATTCAGTTCCAAGTGTGAACATTCCACACTCAAGAAGTCATCTGATAGATAAAAGAGAAAGAGGGGATATAAATAGTCCATCGAAGACCCGGAGAAGTTGAATAGATGACTGGAAAACTATTCACGAAGTGAAGCGTTCTTTAGAGAGATTTTCTATAGTGAAATACTGGAGTCGTGTTTTGGAAGATTGGAAAATAGTTGACATTGTTATATGAAAATATAATGCGATATTTGCATTGTTTCGACTGTATCATATATTACTTTGGAACTGATATGTAGGTACAGGGCCTGATTTTATTCTGTTCTTGACGTGTGATTATTGGTAATATGGATATGCCTTCATTGCCGGTCTGGAGGTTTAAATATCGAATAGTTGAAACAGTGTTTTCAATATCTTTCACTTCAGTTGATAACAGTGATTTCTGATTCATTCAAAAAACACTTTATTGTGAGATTTTCACTAGGCAGTTCACAAATTCGCTCAATGTCTCAATCAAGCGTTTTTATAATTACTAAATTCTACTTAATCTGTGCTATATACAATTTTGATCAGTTGAGTTGACTTGTGGTTCTTTCCCAAAACTTTATATTGGCCAAACGGGAATAACCTTTTCCCAGAGAATAAATGAATGTATTGGAATAGTTCCTTGAATGTGAAGACCAATTTTTCATTTGGAAACTATCTTTTGACAGAGGGGCATGGGTTCAACTACGACTAGTTCCATAACATTTCGAAAAGAAAGTTTTAAAACTCAATGTGTACTCGGAAATAAATAGGTTTCAGAATGGTGATGATTTGCTGAATGACCAAATAGAATTGAATATGTTTTTTTATGTAAAAATTATTAGTTGATCAATCACATATTCATTGAAATTTTCAATCAGTTTTTACCTAAACTCAAGTGAAATTATTAGTTGTTGGGTAGCCATACGATTCAAATTGTTATTTGATCATACATGTTCATTCAATGATTTGAAATGATTTTTTGTTATGACGTTCGAAAATATTCGATAAGTTTTTACGTATATGCAAGTAAAGTTATTCATTATCTGAGTAGAAGGTCACATGATTGAATTTGTTAGTATATGAAGCACAGATTGGGTAGAATTCACTCAGTATGAAAACGCTTGATGAGGCTATTGTATACCAAAACACATGTGGTTTTGTGAACTTTCTAGTGGAAAATTCACGATGAAGTGTTACTTGAATGAGTCATGGATTTCCATCAAGTGACGGCCAATTCCATTGCAAAAAGATTTTCGACTCAATCAATAACTAGTTTCGATAAATCACTACAGGAATTTCAACAAATGTGAAAACAAGTTCAGCTCAAATCAACGTTTCGCTCCAGTTTCATACGGGTGCAATATAGTGTTTATTGCACTTATTACAGATTTCTTTCAAGAACAACAGTTTTCACTAGCGACAACTTTTGCGTAAACAACGACATATAACTGATGAAAAGTGTTACTTCCGGATATTGTAGCTTCCTAGTGGTAAATAATATATTGAAACCACAGAGGTAAATTGGAAGAAGGGTGAGTGATTATTCATATGAACGAATTGAATACGAGGGTGGCCCCAGAGGTACCCGGCCTGATCTAGAGATGTCGGTAGCTGTTTGAAAAAATGAAAGTACACAATCTTTAAAGCGTTGTTGAGTATTTGTTTGGCAGCTATCAATAGAGGAAGTTTTTGGTGAATTTGTGAAAATGAACGTCATCATTATGTGGTATCATACTTTCATTTGAAAGGCTTTAGCCCAACCAATATAGAAGCAAAACTGGATTCTACTCTAGGTGAGTCTGCTCCATTGTTAACAACAGTGAAATATTGGGTATCAAAGTTAAAACAAGGCCATACGAGCTGCCGAAACGAGTATCGTAGTGGGCGATCAAATGAGATGACGACTCCAGAAATGGTAAAAAAAATCTACAAAGCGGTACTGAATGATCGTCGATTGGAAGTGCGCGAGCTAGGAGACTCAGTATAGGCATTTCAAATAACCAACAACCAAAATGAACGAATCAAAGTATGAATTGCTACCTCATGTACACTATTTGCCAGATTTAGCCGCTTTGGATTATTTTCTGTTTCAAAACTTGACAAAATAGTTAGTTTTCGAAGATTTTTTGTTGATGAAGAAGTGAAGTTGGCAGTTAATGGCTATTTTGAGGATTGAGGAGCAGGACAGTTCTTATTATTGAAACGTTATCGAACCTATTGAAAGTCGCTGGAAAAAGTGAACAGCAAAGAGATCATGTTGAAAAACAAATACAATTTTTTCAATTTTTTTTTTGTTTTCTTCGTTGGGCCGAGTACTTCTGGGACCACCCTCGTATTACAACAATTTCTTACAATAAATATTTCTCCAGTGACTATTCTTATCGAATCTGTTTCTGGCCAGGTGAGATAAGCTAATTTGACCAAAGGAATTTTTTTTCTGGATACAAATCATCAAGGTGCTGTCGTTTTATTTTGTAATAGCAATATCATGTGATATGGGGAAAAATAACCCAATCTCACATGACCAACTGCACATTCTCCTGTGAAAATGGTCGCTAAAAAATTTTTGTTCGAAGAATTGTTCGTTCAAATAAAGTACTTATCCATTTTTCTATCTGTAAGAAGCCCAAGCGGATCAGAGATAGTTGATGAATTGAAGTAACTAAACAGATTCTGATAATTGTTTCATTATCAGAAAGTTAAATTTTTCAGAAATAGCTCAGAACACTCCTAAGATATCTCACGAGATGTGTATCTACGCGGGTGACTAGGTTATATTCTGAAGTTTACGTAGACGAAACCGCGGGAAAAAACTATTTTATTGTAAAAATTATGTTATAACGCTAGTTATGTTGAAACTTCAACAGTAATCACTGAATATACATAATTTTATTCAATCCACGATATTGTTTTCAATACACACAATATCGTGGATAAATATTTAAAATGGATTCACGGAAACCTGAAGAGTCAGTAATGCAACATAGATGAAGGGATTTGAGTTCAGTCTTGCTTGATTCTCATTGACCGTATTTGAAAATCTCAATTTCAGCAGATGTTTTTATTCACACCTATTTCCATTCACGGAGAGAATGGATAACCCCTTTCTAAAATGTTTTCATCATGCAGTTCATATAGCTCCTCACGTAGCTGGTTTACAGAAATTCATCATGGAGACGTCCTCGTGTGTCATTATCATGTTCCAGATCCCAGCAGCCAAGATCACAACGA
Organism: Leptinotarsa lineolata; assembly: GCA_015342045.1. Classification (NCBI taxonomy): domain Eukaryota; kingdom Metazoa; phylum Arthropoda; class Insecta; order Coleoptera; family Chrysomelidae; genus Leptinotarsa; species Leptinotarsa lineolata. Next base: position 7,363 of record WOGR01002166.1, on the reverse strand, counting down.
CTTTCATTTCCATGTCATAAACTATTATATAGAACCCTTTTGGTGATTTTGTCTCGATATTCTGTAATGAGAATATCCTAGACGTCAATGTGTTTGAACACTCACAGAGTGAACTGATGATTTATTACTTCGCATTACTACAAAACTGGATGAAAGTCTGTGAAATTGTCAGTATTACCTGTCATTCAATATCACTGAGTGTCATATATACAGTGCAGTGAGAGCACTGTGAGTATGAAACTGAAAAAATACTGTCAGAGTACTACCGAGAACCAGGAAAATAAGCACTTTCTGTCGTCAAATATTGAATGAAAAGTAAATAGGCCAACTATCCAACCAAAAAGAAATTAATTTATTCCAGAAAGTATTTTTATTTTATTGATAGAATAACGTGTAATGAATTCATCAAGAAAATGTCTACACGCAAGAACACTTCACCTACATTATACATTCAGAAGACGACAACCAACTTAACCTCATCTGTAGATGATCTGAACTATTTCTAAACGCTAACGCATCTCTCATAACCTATAAAAAATCATTGTCATTCATTCACAGTCATATACGTCAATGATTTCTTAAGTACAAATTGGTAGAATTTGATGGCAATCTGAAGGGTGTGATTTATAAAAAGTGAACCGAAAGCTGTTTAGAATGACATATTCGTCGCTATTCATGGTTTCATGGTTTTCAGGCAATGTTTGTTAGATTTCCGGAAGTATCCAGAAGATTCATTCCATATTCTGGTCTCAAGGCCATACCGGCGATACTTGACTCATCTGGTCTATGTAATTAGTCATCGTCATGTACTTGGGAGGAAAGGCCAATGGAAGGTGCCTCAATTACCTTCAAATGAATTTTCAAAAAGATCAATGCCAATTCTACATATGTCTTCAAATTCCTTTTTTTTCAAAAAACTGTACCGCAAACTAGAAAACAGTTTTTGGGCTATATAAGATCTTCCAAAATCTGAAAAACATTGAAATTATAATGAAGAACTTCATACAGGTATGGAAAGGGCAAACTTCTCAGTTCACCCCGTTAAGTTATTGCGTAAAATCAAATTATTTTTCACAAAGAAAAATATTCTATTTATCAGTAACTTGTATTCAGTAATTTCGCTTATAGAATAAATACCTAAGAAATAGAAAGGCAGATAAAAAACCGACTTTCGTTCAATATGTTGTAATATTTAAGCCACTTTTTTCCCAGCTTGATTTTTGCATCACTATTTTCGTACCCTTTTGTTAATATTTCCCAGATGTGGGGTATTTGTTGCTCGTTGTTATTGAGAGGAAATATCCTCAAAGCTATTGCACCAACCAACAAGGAAAACAGCAAAAATATGTTCAAAGAAAACACTACATAGAAACGTAACTGATTGAACGCCACTCAATGGAAATATTCGTTTAGTAAGTGGCTTCGACTTCAACCGATGATTTGCATCAACCACGATTTCGACCAATGCCCGCGAATTGTTGAACGATCTATTGGCATGTGGCATGTGGATTGTACCAATGTACAGTAAGGTTATTCCAACGTTCCAATCAATATATATCTTTTCATCTGCAAAGCAGGCCCAATTCAAACAGAATGGAAGGAACAAAAGTCTGCGCCTCGTCTCTGCTACGCCCATTCTGTGTGAATTGGACCTCAGATCTTCAAAGCCTAATTCAGACCACCCCCACTTCTCCACTTTTGCCGTCATCCAATCGACCAATCAGAAGCTACTACGCGTTCAGCGGGAAATTCAAATCTATTAGCATGATGGTTTTTCTCTACAAAATTATCAACAATATAATAAATTCTCCTGAACTGTTAGCTTCAATGAAGTTTTATATACCTCTTCGCAGAACCCGAACACTAGCTATGTTCAATATACCTCTAACAGGGCCCTTCTTGTGACCATGTTTCAATGCAATGTGAATTTAGAAGCATTTGCTTGCATTATATCCTGGATATCAGTGTATAATACTCTAATGTGTGATGCTGCTGCATTTTGCGTTTTTTTTCGTTTATATGAGAGTTACGATGTTAGGTTTAATTTATGCATTTGATGAGACCGACAGGTCTATTTACTATGAAAATAAACAAATGTTGGCACTATAATACTGACCCAGCGAATTTCATCAATAAACAGAGAATTGGAGAAACATTCAAAGATGATGACGACTTGAACTACATTCTGAATGACAAAAATTAATGTTCGTGTAATACAATGTTTGTATGAAAGCAGTTATTACGAAAATACTCCTTGTTGATTGTTTTTTAAGCCTTATATCTCAAAAGTAAAAAAAAATTATTCTTCTGTGTCGTAGTATATACTGATCGATAGAGAATTTTGTACTCTGTACATTGATGATGTCATTTTTTGTCAAATTTTGATTTTTTGCCCCACCAAAGAAGACCATGGTGGTGTATGGTGGTCAGTGACTGGTGTGGTTCACTATAACTATCGGCAACCGGGCCGAACCATCATAGCAAAGTTCTTTTGTAAAATAATCGACAAAATGTAGCAGAAATTAATTGCGTCAGCAGCCAGCATTGTCCAAAATTCAAACGAATTGAGCGTTGTACATGAAGGCAATTTCAAAGTTTCAATGAATCTTTTCGTCAAGTCACCTTCAGCTCTGCAGGAAAATTTCATTTTGAAAACAGTACAAAATATATTTCTAGAATATACACTATACTAGTCAAGTCATTCAGTGATTGTTAAAGAGAGCAAATTGAGTTATCAGCACATTTCAACTCTCAAACAGTGTAACAGTTGCTCGAAAGCCAAAACAGAAAATCTACTTCAAAAACAGCAGACCTGGCAACACTAATTTTTCTCTCGTGCGATTTCTTCTTCACTACACTATCACTACATTATCTGAAATAAATCATTTCTAAATATCCCGAAGGCTTCTACTATTACTATCCATGATAATAATTACACAATTCTCACAAACATACCAATTTCTAGACGCGTTTCGCTAACACAGTAGCTTACTTGGTAGAACTGCCGAATTGTATCTTGATCAAGTCTTACCGGATCGGGGAAGCTTCAGAAGAAGCTACCGAGGAAGCTACTGTGTTAGCGAATCGCTCTAGAAATTATAATGTTTGTGAAAATTGTGTAATTATTATCATGGATAGTGTTATTAATTTTCATCAAGTAACGGGTCAGTCCATTCATAATTACGACTTCATTGTGGAATATTCAATCTTTTTTTTCATGGCATTGGAAATAACACTGTGATAGATACCATGCTCTCGATTTTGTCGAGAGTGTTTCTTTTAATTGCATTGATTTTATCCCGAATCTTGTTGTATTTTTTATAAAAATGTTTTACTGCATACAACATTGTTCTTGTGATAGGCGGTTGGCGGGGAGTTGAAAGGTCTTCTTTTTTCTCCTCCTTTTCCTCTTTCTTGAGGTTCCATTTTCATCTTCATCGCTTGAAGATTTAGCAATTGGTTTGGTTTCGCTTCTCTTTGGGAAGAGCCTAACTTTTTCCCTGATTGCTTTTTCAGTATCTTGAGGTTTATTATTAGCGTTGATTGCTATAGTTCCAATGCTCTTCACAAGTTTAGCTAACTCCTCAATGTGTACGCCTTCATCTTCTCCTATTCTAAACCTGGTGGGGCTGAGTTGCCTTTTTGGCAAAGGAGCCTGGTTCACACTTTCCTGGCCAATCGGAATATTATCCATCTTCTCGGGAATTTGGCGAATAGTATCCATGTCTCGTTGGAAGCATAGTGTCTCCTCCGAGAAGACATTCAGCGTTTCGACGATGTTATTCTTTTTTTTAGTTGAAGCACTTTTTATTTTCATTTCTTATATGCTTTAAAAGTGTTGGTCTCAATTTTTGGGGGTGGTGTTTCGAGATCAACGTACCTCAACTTCTATCTGTGGCCGTTTCATCCATTTCACAGAGCTGCAATCCAGCTCCACTGTGTGGCTTCTCCAGGTCGTTTATTTCCATCATTTCGCTACCTCTTGGTTCGTTTGGATTTCCTGGTTCGTGTGATTTTATGATCACCCTATGAGCCTGAGCCCTCCTCTGTTTCGCATTGCGAATCGAAATTGGAGTCAGGTTCTTGAAGTACATCCTTCTTGTTCCTGTTCAGCGTTTGGTGTTTTCATGTTCTGTGTCGCAGAAGTTTTGAGTCTCCTTATAGTCCAAAGTGTTTCCTTGCGCATTTTGGGTTTGCTATAAACCTTAGATATCTTCTGGAGTTTTTAAAAATTTTTTTCTCTTTGCTGCTGCTAGACTCACCTAGTGAAAAGGTGTTACTTAGCAAACTCTCTCTATCACTATCTGGGCCTTTAAGGTAAGTTTGTGTCCTCGTGTCTGGAGTCTAGTGAAATACTCAGTTTTGTTACTAGGCTTTTTTGCATTCACAGGGTTTCTGATGAAATCCTTTTTTTGGTTAAACTTCGGTGCCCAGCCCCGGAGTAGTTTCCTTCTGTTCCGTAGACACTCCCTAGAGTGAGGTTTACCAACACTCACGGAAATTGTGTTGACTTCTATTTAGTCAACACTTTCTATCGGAAGGTGTGTTAAAAATCTATCGAAACACCAATCAAAAATATAGTGGTTTCTTGACTCACTCAAAAAGTTGTTCGGAAAGTTTTCCCAAACACTTTTTGGAGAAGAAATTATTTTTCTCTGATGGTAAGGTTTTACCAACTTTCCACAACTTATCCGAATTATTCAAAAGTGTGGTGGAAATTGCATTCACTGAGGAAGATCACAAAACCACTTGTAGAAGAAATACAAGGTCACTTTTTCGTTGCTATCAGAGCTAAACGACTGTGTTTGGCTACTGCCGGCAGCGATCGTGAAAAAAAAATCGGTGCAGCCGTTCTCGGATATAAAGCCAGAAACAGACATGCGGTATTCGGCAAATCGCGATTATTCGCTCTTCGCCATTCGTTATTTGCTAGCAACTCGGCATTTGGCAAGCAGGGTGGACACACATGCGGCGTATTTGGCAACTATTGCTCAGTGTGGAAACAACGAATATTTGTTCATCTACTAGGTAGAGCTAGAATAAAACCTTATAAAATGCAATTATTTCTGATTGTTCTCCTTTTCTCAGACGCTCTGTATTAATTCATTTACAGCTCAATAAAACTATTCATGTATTTATTTATATCTGAATTTATTGTAGTCCTCACCTGGTCTTTATTTTTGAGGAAACTGGACATTTTTTCGTAGGCGAACCAGTTCGGCTTGTATACGTAGTCTGCACCTGCGCCACTTTTTGTAGATTCTTAATCTTACCATCACAGGTCCTTAACGACGCCATGAGATAATTTTTTTTTCTTCCTTCAACTCTGTAATATAATGTATCCCACCCATGCTTCTCTTAATTCTTTTCCAAGCATCAAAAACGAGATTTCTGTTTTTATGGTCACCTTCATAGGTAGGTATCCAAAAATTTTAAAACAGTTTCATTACTCCACTCAATTTCAAATTTTTAATTGACCACAAATGCTCACAAGTAGCCCACGAAGTTTTCACGCATGTGTGTATCGACAGCAATCGCAAATGTTTGTTTCCTTTGATTCGGCCTAAAATACCGACAGACGATGGGAAACGCCGAATTAACACCGAATAGCGAAGACTCGCCATGTGAAACCTATACACACTAAACGCTATTTGCCGAACAGCGAATAATTGGTATTCGGGATTTGCCGAATACCTCGTGTCTGTTCCCGGCTCAAATGATGTGATCAACACGAATTTGCGACTTTGTTTTGTGTATTACATTATAGTATTATCATTTTATTTATAGTTTCTAACACGTTGCGTCTTTGGACTCCTTCGAAACTTATTATACACTTCTGTTATGAAACAATCATTCAGGCCCTTCGCATTTCCCTTCAGAAAGGAGCACCAAATTTCTCTTCTGTTTTCCATCTTCCTCCATCTTTATGCTCATGATCTAAAGTGTATAATATATTGTCGTCAGCTAAATGGGGTTTACCGCTTTTATTTATGAGAAGAATGTCAGACATAAAATGTGTATTAATCTTCCTCAGTAGAAACGCCCTCTTTGCAACAGTAAAAACGTCTCATATCATTTTTCAGTCACTTAAACATCGTACATTCTACAGCTTCGAATATAACCAACATCCACTATTTCAGAGTAAACAATTCAACTTCTGCATGGGAGTTTCTCATTGTGATTCCCACAAAATAATCTGTCTTTGATTTCTGTACGAATATACCAGTTCTCCAAATAAAATATTTGTGCAGTACTTGTAGTAAGTATGAAATATCTCATGAACTACAAGACTCATTGAGGGAAATGACATAATTCTGTATGTAATTTTCATCATAAATTGGGTCAATATTCGATTCATTGTCTGAGGATCAGTTTACTGAATAAAAATATTTGTCAAATCTTGTCTCTGTTTCTCCTGCATCTCATGACTGAAATAATGGTTAAATTTCTGTTTTTTGAAAATCATCCGCATTGTATTATGGATAGGAGGGAAATCTTTGACGGTTTTTTGGCCTAAAGTTTTTAAGGTGAGATGGAGGCTCAAAACGGCAATTTCCGTGGTTCGCTAATTATGAGCTATTTTTTTACACGTGTACTAGCCAAAACCATTTGATTTTCATAAAATACTTTTGATCCGGTAAGACTTGATCAAGGTACAATTCGACAGTGAATACAATGATTCTTGAAGAACATGTATTCTTGAAGCACTCAAGTGTCCTGGAACCTCTTGTTTTTGCCAAAGATAAGCATTAGCAGCTGATGTTCAGGCATCCAAATGAAAAAAAGAGTGTGTGGTCGCCAGCAAAGAAAACTATTGGATTTGTGTGTAAAAGGAATAAGTTGGAGTTGATATGGATCCTTGTGAATCATTAGCGTTGTTAGCAAAGGTATCCAAAAGAGAACCATGGATAAGAAAACTCTTTTACCAGTCAGGTTCAAAGATATTGAAATTATCGAGCACGATAGTGAGACACTCACCAAATTCCATTATTGCATTGTTCCAAAAGTGAGTGTGGTCTGTTATTTTTTTTTAAACCATATTGATGATCGCTTAAGATGTTGGAGCATTTGTAATATTCAAAAATGTGTTGATTACCAGTTTTCTGCATAATTAGAAAAGAAAAAAATAGAGAAACAAATAGTGTTCAGTTTTTGTGAAATATTCATCTTGCATTTTCAATAATGAACATGATTTTGCAATTCTCCACAAACTATCTTGTACGGACATTGTCAAACAAAATTTCACGGCACATCCATTGTTGTTTGTATTAGATGCGAACCTACCTGATCATGTTCAATATATTCCAATGCTATAGTTAGTATTGTTATATATGTGTGTGTATGTGTGTATGTATATGTATAT